>CANYCX011130591.1:0-11623 GCA_948193385.1 Breynia disticha f. nivosa | reverse complement strand
GGTATGATTGACTATACATGCGTATACCTTGGATGTGAGAAGATGTTGCCTATGTTATTATACTGATTGAGTTGTTGTGGTGCTGAACATGTATGTACCTGTATGAATGATTTCAAGGTAAAATGATTAGGGAATTCTGTGGGATTCGATGGGATAGATCGATGATGATGTTATTATTGGAAGTGATTGAAAAAGATGTGGTGATTTGTGCTCATGTGATTGCCTATGTGAATAGCGATGTAGAGATTGTGTCACCATTGATGGTTGAATTCAATATTGATCCTAGAGCATGGTATTTTGAATTGTATGAATGCATGATTGGTGGCATGAGTTATGCACGTAACATTCATGCATCGGGCTCTTATTGAGCATATTTAATTAAAGAACAAAGGCTCTTAGTGAGCAAGATTAATGAGGGAGTGGTTATGGCACTTAGTGTGCAAATCATAATTAATTATATTATTTAAGGCTGCATTAGGAATCATACATTCACATCATTATGCCGCACATATGTTTGAATTGAGTTGAAGATATGTAAATTTGATATGTTTTATGGAGGTTGTAAATACTATATGAAATTGAATGTTAGTTGATGTGGAATGTATCATGTTGTATGATTTGATATGCCTTGTTGTTGATTCAATAAAAGTTGAGATGTGATTATGAGTTAAATTTAGTAATTTTGGTTGTATGTGATGTTGAGTTGTGGTTTTGGGAATGATTCATGCAAAATTTGTAGTGATGCTTAATGTTTTTGCCAGGGAATCCAGCATCCACGCGGTGTGGCAGTAATGTACGCGCGCTCGCCGCGATCACGTGTACTTTGCGAGGGACCACACATTTGTCTGTACCAAGACTACGCCCAGTGGTAGCGACAATGCATAGTATTTTAGCGTAGTCTGGATTGAACCGCGTGTATCTCTGAGTTCTGGGTGTTTTTGTGAAGGTTTATACCTTATACTTAAAGAATTTGAGTGTATGTTTATAGTGTGATTAGTGGATGGTGTAGCCTAAAGTTATTTAAGATTTTGATCTTGTTATGAAATGATTTGACTGTGTATAAATTAAATATGAATGGTTGTCAATGTTGGCAAGTGTTGCTTATTAAGTCTCGCGACTCACTGCGTTTTATGTCTGCCGTGTGGGCAGGGACTTGAGGGGACATTTTGGATGTGGAGGTGTAAAGCTTTTTGGTGCTCCGTCTCAGATAGATGATCAAAGAACTGAGGTAGGTTGTGCACTATGGTTTTTATCTTACATGACTTTCAAACATTTGTATTTGAAATTTAGTGCACACATTCATTTTGTAGGATTATGCTTAAAACAGGGTTCGTTTGGTTCCTTTTCTTGTACCTAGTAAATTTTGTAAAACATTGTAAAGTTTTATTTTAGTAATGAAAGGTATTTATATATTATATATATATATAAATGTGTGTGGTATAAAGCTTGCGAACAGATTTTAAACTTCTATTTTTACACACTCATGATGTCCAAATCTGAATATCACCTCAAGGGAATTAATATATTAATGTAGGGTGGTAGTCGAATTTGGGGGTCACATTGATTGAATTGGATGCGGGTTAGTGTGCGCTTATGTTGTTGGCTATGCTTAGTCATTATTGATATTGTTAAAAATGTTTTATGCCTAAGCTCAACATGTTGATTGTGAAGCATAACATGATCGAATGATGAATGCATGGTTTGGTTGAATGAAGGGCACAGGAGATGGGTTGGGGGTATTGGGCCTCTACATAAATTTGGATATCCAATTATATAACCACATACTCTTAGCCGATAAGGCCTATTTACAAACATCAATTTTAAGGCCAAGTAAAGGCATAAATTTAACTCTAAATGGGATCCCGGGTGATCATATGTAGGAGCGCATTAGATGACATGCATTCGCATTGATCATATTGCATATGATGTGTTCTTGATGAGCTTATGATATGAAGATGCCTATGTGATCATGAAATGATTGTGCTTGTGTGGTTGTATGAGTGTGCTTACTATAAATTTGGTATGGACTATGAATTGTGAAGTATGGTTGCAAAGTGCCATTTATTTTTTTTTTGTAATGGAAATTTCAAGTATAATTGCAAACCAGTGACAATGTTGAATAAGAATGAATAATGATATGGTTATACTATATGTTCGTTATTGGTTGTGAAATGGCTAATGATTAATGAAATATTCAATGTGGCTTGTGTTGAAATTTTCAATAGATTGACTATTATGTTGATGGGTAAGTTGCTATAATGATGAATATGAAGATGAATGAAAATGTATGATGACTTGATTGTATTCATGATCATAAATTGAAATGGAAACTCATAATGTCTTGGTTATGTTTCGCTTCGATGTAGAAATGGCCAAGAGTTGAATGAGTGATGTTTTGAGGTTGGAAATGTTGTGTTAGGAATGATTTAGGTTGATTGAATGTGCATGGAGGTTTGTGTGGTATGTTGGTATGATGCCATGTGATATTATGTTTGAGTTGTAATTGATCTATGTGAAATTGGGATTAAAGTTGCTTATTTGGTTAAAGGTGAGATAGAATATGTGTTGACCCAAAATTTGGCTAAGTGTTGGTGAAAATTTGGCTAACTGATCCTAGTCACGATCGTGACTGGCATTCTGATCCAAGTGGGTAGGGTTTGGAACCAGTCACGAACGTGACTGAACCCAGTCACGATCGTGACTGGCCTTCTGGCCGAGAATGGTGAGGGTTTGGCGAGGGTTTGTGAGGGTTTTTGATCAGTCACAAACGTGATTCACACCAGTCAGGAACGTGACTGATCCTCTGGTCAAACGTGATGGTTTGCTTGATGGTTTTCGAAGATGAACCACGTTCGTGATTCATACAATCATGTTCGTGATCCAACCCTTTGACGCAAGCCTTTCATGCATCAGAAAGGCAATCATAAACATGACTGATGCCAGTCACGAATGTGACTGCCATTCTGACCCTTAAAATGGTGAAGCATGAGGGAACGAACGTGATTGAACCAATCATGATCATGACTGCCCATCTATCTTGGCTAAACATTTGTATCGAAATGTATCTAAATGTGTCTAAATGTATCCAGGAGTGCTCATCTATGTTCATGAATGTTCATGGTGTCTATGGGTCATGTTCAATCATGTTCAAGTGTATTTATTGTTCCTTTAATTCATGATTCCTTACGTAAATGGTGTTCATCATTTTGAATATGCATACATATATATATTTGGCAGAAAAATGAAAGTATGGATTAAATGAATATAGTGTATATATGTAAAACTATGTTGGAATGATTGGTTTTAGGGAAGTTGTCCATGTCGGTAAGTGTTGCTTACTGAGTTTCATAACTCACGGTGTTTTATACCTGCCGTGTGGGCAGGGACTTGAGAGGGAAACTTTTGGACACGAAGGTGTAAAGCATTTTGCGCTCCGACTCATACTACAAGATTTGAAGAACCAAGGTGGTCTGTGCACTAGGGTATGGTTAGATCACATGTCATACAGAGGCTTTGTATTTGAACATTTGATAGTGCATACCTTCTTTTGCTAGGTTATCATCGAAATGGAAGCATTTCGGTTCCTGTATTTTATTTTGTACACCACAATCTTTTCAGAGTAAGCTTCTTCAAAAATTTTGTATAAATCTTCCTACAAAAATACAAATATAAAGTTTTATAATTTATTTTCAAATCGTTATTTTCAAAACTTATGATGTCCGAGTTCGAGTACCACTTGATAGGAAGAGAAAATTGATCATGTGAACGAAAGTGGTAGTCGAATTTGGGGGTCAAATTTCTATAGAGTAATAATAGTGAAATTGTACGTAGCACTGTAAATGAGGAGCAGGAGGTCTATTTATAGACCGGTGAAAGCATCGTTTGATGTTACGATGTATCTTCATTTAACTTTTGAATTCAACTTTAAATTCAATATTGAATATTGGATATTCAATATTTGAAATGAGATATACTGTATCTTTAATAAGCAGATTGTATCTGACTGGTTCTTGTAAATGCATGTATCTGACTTCATTGTAATATAAACAACAGCACTCCAATGTTTAAGTTAGTATTTGAGTAGTGATTTCTATTGAGTAATTGTAGTAAAATTGTACGTACCAGCGTAAATGAGAAGCAGGAGGAATATTTATAGACCGGTGAAAGCATCTTTTGATGTTACGATGTATCTTCATTTAACTTTTGAATTCAACTTTAAATTCAATATTGAATATTCAATATTCAATATTTGAAATGAGATATCTTTAATGAGCACATTGTATCTAACCGGTTCTTGTAAATGCATGTATCTGACTTTATTATTAATGTACACGTGGTGTATAGCCTATAACAGTATGTGACTTTCTTTTTTTTTTTGTAGATCTTATGCAAAAGAGTAACGTTCAATCTTGATTGTTGTTCAGACAACAACATTTGTAATTTTCAAAGTATGTTTTATATGGCATTGCAGAGAAGTGAAACGTAACCACCAACCCAAAAACTATTCAACCTAACCAACCCATCGAAAAAAATTCTTTGACCTAAACAACCTAACCACTATCAATGCCTTGTTGATTTATACTTTAAAATTATTTTTATAATATTAAAACATAGTTCTATGAGCAGAATTTTTTGTAATTTAAAAAAAATTTCCATCCTTTCATGTGCCTTTTCATGTGTGTTAAATCCCATTTGATGCTATCGTTCTACAACTTTGATGGATATTTATGCTGTTGTGAAAACCTAAAATAATGGAGGTGAAGTTAAATCTTTGTTCAGCTTCTTCTAATAGTGTTTTTTGTCTCTCTGTATATCATTTATAATGTTGTTCTAGCTTGTCTATTGTAGGTGTTTTTTGTGTCATAAGCCATTTAAACCATATCATTTTTAGTCCTCCAATTCAAAGAAATAATTTTGACTGCTTTCCCCAAATTTCTAGCGACATTCATTTGATCAATTTTTGATAATAAAGTTTCATTCTAATCTCTGATCATTGTATGATTTACAGGTTCCTTCTTGGTCAATTGGATGTTTACCAATTTGTTGTAGATGAGGTCTTTGATAAGCAGCTTTGAACTTGTTGTTGTTACTTTGATCTATGACTTTATCTGGTTTCTAACTTTTGAGGTTGTTTTTGCCTCAATGGCATTGAATTGGTCGTGGTAGGTGCAGTTTTAGTAGAAGAGGTGGTGAACTCTTATAGCACTGAAAGATTTATTCTGTACAAGAAAGATTCAATGGGTCTCAAAGGAAAAGGTTGTGATGGTTCAACAGTTTGGTGGATAGTAAGTTGAGACATGTTTGTAGATTAAGTTACTTATGGACAAATGTTTATTCATTGAGTTACTTATGGCTTGTTGCATTATTAATATTTGGGAATGCAGGTTCCTAAGAAGATGGTTGTCCACCATGCTTATATTTGGGAGATTAGTATTCATCTTTGATTTTTAATTTCTCAAAATGTGCTAATATTTTTTAAAAATTTTAAGATTTTAAAATTTTTTAAAGATTTTTGAAAGTTTTAAAATATGTTGAGATTATTAAATATTTTACAAATTTTACAAATATTTTTTTTCATTTTTTGATATTAAAATTTTAGTAATTTCAAAATATGATTCATGGAGCATTGAAAAAACTAAACTCGACCATCCTAACTAACCTCAATGGGTTTGTTACACATTTACGACCTTATAGTTTAACTTTTACAAAAATGCATGCATGATAAACTTATTTAAAAAATGCACACATTTTTTAAAATTATTGATTTAATGCACAAATTTGTTAGTAAGGACAAAAATGGAAAAGTCATAAAAAAATCTAATTCCTCTTTTCTCTCCTCTAATCCCTCTTTTACCTCCTCTTTTATCTCATCTACGTTTTCTCTCTATTTTTTATAATCCTACAAATGTTATCTCCTTATTCTTATCTATATTTTTCTCTTTTCTTTTATTTTATTCATTTGTTAACTCAATTTGTTCAATTAAATTCAAAAAAGTTCAAATAAGTCCACGAGTTCAAAACAGTTGATGTTATTTTTTATTTTTATTCATTCCAATTTATTTTTATTCCATTTATTAAAAATTGTTCAATTTAGTTCGTATTATCTAAAAATTGTTAATAAAATGATCAATAATTTTCATTTGTCTTAAAAAGCCCATTTATGGACATTTTCTTTTAAGAAATGTTTAAATTAGATCAATTATGTCTAATTTAATTAATTTTGTTTAACCTCGCAGCCTACATAATATGTTCAAAAAAATATTTTCACCTGGAACGCATATGCAAATCCTGCAAATGACCAAATATGTACAAATTTGATCAGTTAGACAAAACAAAACAAAAGGTTGAAGACAATTGAAAAAATATTCAAATTATGCACAGATTAGTTAAAAAAGGTTAAAAAGGTACTCATGTGATCAAATAAGCACAAATTTGATCAGTTGAACAAATTTTTAAATTAAAGCCCATATTAGTTTCAAAAAAAATTCGAAAAGGGTAGAAATTTGATCAAATAAGTACAAATTTGATTAATTGAAGAAAATTTGAAACTAAAGCACAGATTAGTTTAAAAAAGATCGACAAAACTACAAGTTACTTAATCACACAATAATTTAGTTCAAATAAAACAAAACAACCTGTATATTGTTCAAATAAGTACAACATTGATAATTTGAACAGACTCTAAACAAAATAGTTGAAAGAATACCCATTAGTTCAGGTCAGAACAAAATAGAAAAATATCCAAAAAAAATTATAAAATATAGTTTAACAAAGTTCAAGTGAAGAAAACAACACACAAATTGCAGAGAGAAAGCTAAAATTACAAACTATAACAATCAAATACCTAATTGAAACTAAAAGCAAGTTGAAAAACTAAACATCGCAAAAAAATAAATCTAATAAAATGATTAAAATCGAAAACATTAAAGAACAAAGAAAAACAGAAAAAACATTAACAAACGAGTAATGATAAATGAACGGAGGAATTCCAAAATGATAATTAGAAGAATAAGATATAAGAAAGATGAAAAATAAGAAAATAAAATAAGAAGAATGATTTTGAATTAAGAAGTAAAGAAAAATATAGGAGAAAGAGAGTATATACCTAAAAGGAGTGGGAAAACAGAAGAGTAGAAGATGAGAAAGAGAGTGAAAGAAAAAAAAAAGTGAAAGATGAGAAAGAGAGTGAGAGAAAAGAAGAGTGGAAGAGGAGAAAAAGAGAGGTTAAGAGAATGTGAAAGTGAAAGTAAACCCGAAGAGATTAATAAGTAAAGTTCCTAAAATATCCTCCACGGTTATTAAAAAAGTGATTTGAGTATAACCTTAAAATTAAAACTCTAAATAGGCATTTTCACAAAATAAAAACTTAACATGTGTATTTATCTAAAATAAAATCAGACAATGGTATTTTTTAAAATGTGTAAACTAAAAAGGATATGATAGATAATTAATACAACCTCAATAAGACTAACCCGCCAATCCAAAATCTTTTTAACTCAACCATCCTTTTGAGAAAATTCTTCAACCCAACCAATCCAAACCCCTTGTAATGCCCTAGTGATATATATTTTGAAAATTGTTTTTACATTTTAAAAACATTCATACATGAGAAAATGTTGTGTAATTTTTTAAATTTTTTATTTTGCGAAAGTTTTAAACATATAAATATTGCAGAAATTTAAATTTATAATCATTTTAGAAAATTTTTCGAAAATGATTTTATATTTTTATAAATTCTTTAAGGCTTTATATTTTATCTTTTAAAGCTAAATATTTAAATTTTGAAAAATTAGGAGAATGATCATTTTTGTGCTTTCAATTGTAGGAATGTCATAATATGTTTGTTCATTTTTGTTTATTTTAGTTCAAAGTTTGTCAATTATATAAATGCCCAATTTTGATTTTACAATTGTAAAAATGTCAGTTCATGTAATTAATGTTCACTCTTGTTCATTATTGTTCATTTTTTGAGAGAACAAAAAGGTGCCATTTTTGCATTTCAAAACATGAAATCGGACATTCATACAATTGATGAACTAGAATCTGATAATAACAAAAATGAACTAAAATATACTAGCATTCCTATAATTTCAAACTCAACACGTCATTGTTTACCTAATTATCTGTTTAAATTTTTATGATCATTTTTTAATTGTTTAACTTTGTCGTCCCTATATTATATTTGTAATTGTAATAATCTGGTCCCCGTATTTTTTCACGCAATTGTAACGGTACCTGTGTTCTTTTTTTTACACGTTAGTACAAGTAAAGGTTCCGTTAATTTTGCTAACATGGCGTCCATGATTTGCCACGTCAGTAAAGTTAACAAATTTTTTAACTTGAACTAACACGTGGCTCAAATACCATTACAATTGCGTGAAAAATACAGGGACTGGAATAGCCTCTTTTTCTTTGGCTCAATGGAGATCAGTTCATATCATATTTCCAAATTCTTATTCTGAAATCGATTTATTACTTATTGGTGTTATTTTCTGTATTTATTTCGTTAGAACAGGCATTTGAAGTTAAATGAAATAAAAATACAAGAAAAAAAGTTAACATGTGAGTAGTTAGTAGGTAATAAAATATTTGTGATGATTAAAAGTTGGGGGAAGGTGTGTAGTGGGGTGAATTTTAATATAAGGCCATTGAGAAGCGGCCTTAATGAGGCTTCTTCTTCGTTTAACTGAAATGTACAAATTACATAAAATTAAAACTACTTTTTATTGAATAAATTAAAGGTCCAGATTTATTTTCACTGAATCTAACAATTAAGGCTTGTTGCCTCAATGAGTCCCCTCAAAGAGGAGACTCACAGTAAAAGGCCCCGTGTAGTGGCGAGTTGGACAGGAAGTTTTGGAACTTTAAAAGACCATGCATCTTCTCGATCAATTCAACTTTGATTTTTTAGTTTGAATCACTCAGTACTCTTATAATCGGTGAAAATTAATTCAGAATTGAAGCTAGGGACGGATCGAGAAAATTTTCATAGTGGGGGCACGTTCCATCAAGGCATTGACATTATGACAAAATCACTTGAAGCCTGTAAAAACTCCTTCTTCGTTTAACTGAAATGTACAAATTACATAAAATTAAAACTACTTTTTACTGAATAAATTAAAGGTCCAGATTTATTTTCACTGAATCTAACAGTTGAGGCTTGTTGTCTCAATGAGTCCCCTCAAAGAGGAGACTCACAGTAAAAGCCCCCGTTTAGTGGCTAGTTGGAGAGGAAGTTTGGGAACTTTAAAAGACCATGCATCTTCTCGATCAATTCAACTTTTATTTTTTAGTTTGAATCACTCAGTACTCTTATAATCGGTGAAAATTAATTCGGAGTTGAAGCTAGGGACGGATCCAAAAAATTTTCATAGTGGGGGCACGTTCCATCAAGGCATTAACATTATGACAAAATCACTTGAAGCCTGTAAAAACTATGTAATTGATCCCCATTCAACTTTAACAAAAATGAATCCGACCCAATTAGTAATAAAACACTAAAATACTTTGATACTTAAAATTTTAAAATTTAAAATAAATGTGATTGTAATGTAAATTGTAAAGTTTTTAAACGCTTAATTTCGATTTCTCAAAATTTTTGAAATTTATAAATGAACCCAAATTTACGAACTTATATTTTTAAACAAAGAATAAAAAAGAAGTAGACAAAGTTTAAGAGTAATATGGAGTTAAATTAAATAAATTTAACATATCAATTTTTCTTTATCCCTACTCCATATTACAAACCATACCCCTAAAACCTATACACCTTAACCCTACACTTTAACCCCTTAACCCATTATCTACCCACTCCATCCTTTACCCTCTCTCTCTCTCTCTCGTCCTTCCCTCTCCCCCAACAGTCTCTCTATCCCCTTAAAACAAAAACCTAACAGCCATTCTTCCAGTCACCACCTTCTCATTCTCTTCTTTCCTCACACTCCTAACTCTACCTCATCTCTCCATCTCGACCTCCATTTTTCAGCCTCATCTCTGCCCCTCACTCTCTTCATTCCTCCCTTCCCTCACACCATTTGACACATTTGTTGCTTTACAAGTAAAATTTAAATAAAATAATACAATAATTATTATTGTTATCATAATTAATGCAATGTTATTAGATAAATGTTACAACTGGGTTAGAACAAGAAAAATGGAATACAGAGACACGGGAAAAAGAGAGAACAGGATATATATATTGATATCGGAATCGATCGATAACATACATACGATCAACACCGGCACACAACACAACACATACAATGGGCATACATACATTCGGTAAATCTCTCTTTCACTATATATAATCGTCACTATACGAACGTTTCGTAAAAAGAAAAAAAGGAGCAAAAAGGTGTGCAGGCGTGCAGCAGTGTCTACATAGGAAAATAACAGAAAATATAAATTATTCCTTCCACGTCAGTGTAGCCATGCACCATGCACCATCCCACGTGACCAGTAACTCTGCTCTTACGACATCCCTTTTGGCCATATCAACTTCCATCCTCTAAGAAATGTTCTTGTCCCCAAGAAAAAATTCCAGAAACTTGGCTCGTAAATCTGTAACGAACTCCCAAGTTGCATCCTCCCTTGCTTGATCCTTCCAGTGTACCAACAACTGAGTGGCAGCTGTATTTCCCTTCTTAACCATCCTTCTGTCGAGAATAGCTTGTGGATTGAGAACATCACAAGTACTGGTTGGTAAAGTTGGATTTGCAGGAATACTCTCATGAGTTGGCTTCAAAAGAGACACATGAAACACATTATGTATTTGAGCATCTGGAGGTAACGTTAACTTATAAGCCACAACACCGATCTTTTCTTCCACAACAAAGGGACCATAAAAATGGGGTTGGAGCTTGGGTCCTCCAGAATGCATAGACAGCTGCTTGTAAGCCTTAAGTTTCAGGAAGACTTTATCCCCCACCTGAAATTGGCGCTTCGTTCTGTGCCGATCAGCCTGAATCTTCATGCGATGATTAGCTTTTGACAACTGCAACTTGAGTTGCTTAATCCATTCTTCCCTTTCAGTTAACACTCTGTCCACCTCATCCACTTAGAATCCTTTGGGAAGTATGGAACATGTATGGGAGGGACATAACCATAAAGTGCTTTAAATGGTGTCTTGCCGAGAGTTGTATGGAATGTGGTATTATACCATAATTCTGCCAGAGATATCCAGCTTGCCCACTGCTTCGGATGGTCGTTGGCCATACACCGGAGATACATTTTGAGGCACCGGTTGACCACTTCTGTTTGGCCATCAGTCTGGGGATGGTAGGCAGTAGAAAGTCGGAGGGAAAATCCTTAGAGCTTAAAGAATTCCTGCCAAAATTTGCTGGTGAAAACTGGATCGCTATCACTGGTTATGTTCTGTGGCAGTCCATGCAGTTTATAAACATTATCTAGGAAGGATTGAGCTACCATTCTTGCTGTATAAGGGTGAGGAAGAAGCATAAAGTGAGAGTATTTGGTGAGCCTATCCACAACAACAAAAACAGTAGATTTACCAAAAGATTTTGGTAGACCTTCAATGAAATCCATTGTCAAATCTGTGAAGACACCTTCAGGAAGTTGTAGTGGCTGTAATAATCCAGATGGGGAAGTATTCTCAGGCTTAGAG
>CANYCX011130588.1:0-33290 GCA_948193385.1 Breynia disticha f. nivosa | reverse complement strand
ATATTTGATAAGACCAAACATGTATCTGATAAGGCTAACCACTAAAGGATAACGAGAAATAAGAATTCTAAAGGAACTAGAAGTCTAAGAAAAATAAAATACTAAATTGTTAAGGAATCCAAAGCTGTCGTCTGCACCCATCAGCTGTAGTTCATCATTGTTCACGTGGCAGCTTCATTTTGTGTTTTGCTTCTTCCTTTGTAGACTTGACTGCCCTCATCAGAAACTATCCTTAGCACCAACACCTATAACCTGATTCTCATCTTGCCTTCTCTATCTTCCTCAAAGAAAACCCAATCAGCATCTGATCATGCTTTTATCTTAACAGTGTGTTTGACAAAATTAAGAGTAAAGTAAGGTAAAGGTTTATAGAGTAAGGTAAGATTTTGTGTCAATTAAAATATTGTATTATTTGTGTTAAGGATACTACTACCACTACAACTTTAGTTGCTGTATAACTCTTGGTAATGCACATCTACTTACTCATTGTATACAACTCAGGGACGGACGGAAGGAGGGGCCAGTGGGGGCCGTGCCCCCACCGGCACCGCCGGAACCCCTTGTTATAGGGGTTTCCGTCCGTCTTCCCTTTGACTTGTGCCCCCGCTGGCTTTGTTGAGTGGCAGGGCATCACCCACTTCAGACGATATGAAAGGTTTGAGATGGAAGGATGTGGCCTGTGGAGGAGAGGAGCTGCCGGTGGAGGTTAGGCTGCTGTTGGTCGTGGTTTTGTAGAGAGAAGGAGATGGAGTAGGAAGAATAAAAAAAAGGGTTATATTGCTTGGAACTCTGCATTTCTCTGCCTCACTTCATTTAATTGAGCTGCTTTTTGGCATCGAAAAAGACAATTTATTTGTTTGTTTTTAAACTATTTTTTACTTTAGTCCTCATTTCTCTGTCTTATTTCATTCATTTGGGCTACTTTTTACCATTTCCTTGAATGAATAAAAAAGTGTATTGTCTGTTTACTTAAGTTATAGATTATTTGTATTAAAATTATTAAACAACATAATCCTTATATTTAAATAAATATTTAAATTTGATTTTGTTGAAAACTATTTAAAAAATTATCATACAAATATAAGATAATTTTAAAATAGCCACATATGATGTAAGACTAAATTATAATTTTAAATATATTAGTTTAGAGTATTCTCAACAAACTCTTTAAGTAGGCTCTTTCTTGTTTTATCAATTTATAAACAATTTTTTTTCTAACAAACTTCTTATTTCACCCTTCTTAGTTTATTTTTTTAGGAGCTTTTAATCTCACTTGTCATACATATGGAGGCATAAAGTGATTCATAAGTGTGAAGAGTTTGATACAGTCTAAATTATTATGAGTTTAAATTAAATTAAGGAGTAAATAAAAGATATATAAACTAAGGAGTATCTTATGGAGACTATTGAAAATGCTCTTATAGGATAGATTTCTTGTATTTACTGATATGGTATGAATTTGCAGTTGAAAAAATGTATAGTTATAAATTTATGGGGTAATTATGAGACATTTTTCTCTGTAATTCACAAATCTTTATGTGGAAAACTAAAAATATAGGCTACCATAATCAATACTCGTTGCTTTCCAAGTATTTTCACCTTAGTATCGCAGTCTCACTAAAAATCTTGTGCCCCCACTATAAAAAAAATCCTAGGTCCGTCCCTGATTACTGTAACAACAAACATTATATAAGCTGCTGGAACTTCATTAATAATACACATTGAACCATAATCCTTTCATGGTATCAGAGCACTAAAACTCTTAACCGAGTAGCTCACCCATGGACACCAACACGGCCATTGTTCCTGCCCCTTCCTCTGATCAACAACCAGCAGTGATTCCATCAATCACCATACCCATAAAATTATCATCCACCAATTATTTAATCTAGCGTGCCCAGCTTCTGCCTCTCCTTCGTGTGTACAAGTTAACCAACCACATTGAAGATGATGCCTCACGGCCACCAACCAAAATCAATGACCAACCAAATCCTCAATTTGCTGTGTGGTTTCAACGTGACCAGCTTGTCTTGAGTTGGATAATTTGCTCCGTATCCGAATCATTACTCCCTCAAATTGTTTCTGCCGAAACAACGTTTGAAGCATGACATAGGCTCGCTGCCACATATGCCTCCGGTTCTCGAACTCAAATCTGAGGTTTAAGAAATCAGCTTTCTTCTTTGACAAAAGGTATTGACTCCATCTCTTCTTATATACAGAAAGCCAAATCCATCGCCGATCAACTTGCTACCTTTAATGAGCCTGTTTGCTAGGATGATTTCATTGATTACATCACTACCAATCTTGGTCTAGAGTATAGACCGTTTGTTCGTGCTTTACATGCACGACATGATACCATATCCTATGATGATCTCTTCCGATTACTGCTCAGTGAAGAAACCCAATTGCAGCGAGATGAGCAAACATCTTATTCTCTCAAGGCCACTGCTCAAACTTGTCAACGTGCCTCCATCTCCAATGATGCTTCTCCTCCCTCCTTCTCACCCACTGCCCAATACTTACAACGAGGTGGTCGAGGTTATAGAGGTTGTGGCCGAGGTGCTCTTGGACACGGTCATGGTCACCAATCGTATTCATATCATCCCCAATATTCTCCTCACAATCATCAATTTTCACCAAATCAGCAACCATACTTGCCGCAACCCCCAACTCCCATCAATTATAATATACAATGTCACACCTGTCAGGGTTATGGTCACACTTCACATCAATGTCCCTCCGGCAAACCAACCTATGGACCGACTTCACATGCTGCTGCCACTACAAGTCATCGCGCTCCGCAGAATTGGGTTGTGGATTGTGGGGCTTCACATCATCTGACATCAGATCTCGATAACCTCGCAATTCACTTTGAATATTCTGGCACCGATGAAGTTACAATTGGCAATGGTAAAACCCTTCCAATTCTCATCTTGGTTCTTCCACTATGTTGTCCTCTAATTATGTTTTGTTTCACCTGAATTTTTACATGTTCCAACTATTTTCCATAATCTTTTGTTTGTTTATTCTCTGACAAAGTCTAATAATGTGTCTTTTGAATTCTTTCATGACAAATTTTATGTTAAGGATATCAACACAGGGATGATTCTTTGCCAAGGAGTGAATAAAGATGGTGTTTACTCCAATCCTCTGCACCAACAATCAATGTCGAGTTCCTCTCCTCAAGCACATGTTGCACTATCTACATGGCACCAACGTCTTGGTCATGTCAATACCCGTATAATTCGTCATGTTCTTAAGGAACATAATTTATCTTTTTCTAATTCTAAAGAGTCTAATCTGTGTCATGGTTGTTCCATTAGTAAGAGTCATAAAATTTCGTTTCCTAAGTCTTTATTTGTTACCTCTCGACCTTTACATTTAATATACAGTGATGTTTGGGGACCTTCCCCTGTTCCTGCAATAGATGGTTATCGTTTTTATTTATTATTTCATGATCATTATTCAAAATACTCGTGGATTTATTTTCTCAAACATAAGTATGAAGTTCTTAATGAATTTATCAACTTTCACCACTATGTTGAAAGATTCTTTGGCACTAAATTACAGATTTTTCAAGCTGATTGGGATGGTGAGGTTCAGGCACTTTCCTCTTATCTTGCTGAGAATGACATTGTTCAAAGAAGTTCTTGCCCACATACTCTAGAGCAAAATGGTTGTGCCGAGAGGAAACATAGACACATTGTTGAAACCACGCTTTCCATACTTCATTCGTCTCATGTGCCGATGAAGTATTGGAATTTTGCATTCCACTGTGCCAACGATATTATTAACCGCTTACCGACACCTCTCCTACACTTCAAAACTCCTTATGCAACATTATTCGGTGACTCACCAAATTATCATGAACTCAAAATTTTTGGCTGTCTTTGTTATCCTTGGTTAAGACCATACTCTCAAAACATGCTTCAACCTCGCTCTTCTCGCTACGTCTTTTTGGGTTACAGTAAACTTCATAAAGGTTTTCGATACCTCGATATTAATTCCAAAAATGTTTATATCTCTCTCCATCTTCAGTTTGACGATCTTGTCTTTCCTTTTCTAGGTTTGATGTCACAACACAATTCAGTACAAGCCCCGTCATCCACTTCCCAACCTTCTATATTGCACCCTCTCCTGCCAACGCCACTTTTACATACTAGCTGACAGCAAGCTCCCTCAATGACAACTCCCAGAACTGAACGATCGACCACAATACCACAACCATTCTCTCCTACGACAGCCCCCACTGTCATTCAGTCCAGTCCACAGCCACGAACTCCATCATTCTCTCACTCACCCTCACGGCCAGCACCATTGCATGCTTCTCCTGGCCTCAACTTAGTGGTTGACCTCACTCAACCACAACCATCATCACCATCGGCTGTCATCACTAAAACACATCCAATGATAACCCGAAGTCAAACTGGTTCTCTAAAACCATGCAATTTCTCAGCAGTGGCCGTCGACACCAATGAAACACCAACATCCTTCACGCAAGCAAACAAATTTATGCATTGTCATAGAGCCATGTTTGATGAATATGAAGCTTTACTCAGGAATGGTACTTGGGAGCTTGTTCCTCCAACACAGGCTACAAATGTTATTGGCTGTAAGTGGGTTTTTCGCATCAAACAGAATCTGGATGGATCTGTATCTCAATACAAAGCTCGCCTCGTTGCCAAAGGCTTTAATCAGCAGCCTGGTTTGGATTACAAAGAAACATATAGTCCGGTAATCAAGCCTGCCACTTTACGATTAATTTTATCTCTTGCTGTTTCTCGCAGTTGGACTGCTCTTCAGCTTGACTTTTCCAATGCTTTCTTAAATGGGGCACTCGATGAACATGTCTACATGACCCAACCAACTAGGTTCCCGACCATGTTTGCCGGTTGAAAAAGTCTCTTTATGGTTTAAAACAAGCTCCTCGTGCCTGGTTTAGTTTCTTACGGGATACATTATTGAGTTTTGGTTTTTCAGGATCTCATACGAATCAGTCATTGTTTTATTACAATATGAATGGGGTCAGTGCCTATTTCCTCGTCTATGTTGACGATATCCTCTTCACAAGCTCCTCCTCAGTTTGTTGCAGATATTATATCAAAGTTAAAACAACAATTTGCATTGAAGGTCCTGGGCAAGCTTCACTACTTTCTTGGAATCGAGGCACATTGGCACCAAGACGGCGTTTTACTCACCCAAAATAAATATGCATCAGACATTTTGATCGATACCAACATGTTGACGTGCAACCAATCAGCACTCCTGTTGATGCTTCTCCTCCGCGGCCCAAGAATGAAGCTAAAGAGAAGCGTTTGAATGCATCATTTGATTCGTTCCTCTATAGACAAACAGTGGGAAGCTTACAACATCTGTGCATCACATGTCCCGATCTCTCCTTTGCCGTTAACCGCGTATCAAAACGAATGCACCAGCCCACATATGCTGACTGGGTTGTTGTCAAAAGAATCTTGCGCTATGTTTCAGGCACGAAGACAATGGGCATCTTCTTATGGAAATCCACTGATACTTCACTTTCTGTTTACTGTGACGCTGATCACGCAGGTGACAAGCTTGATCGTAAATCGACTTTAGGTTATGTCGTGTAGCTTGGCCCCAATTTAATCACTTGGAGCTCTAAAAAGTAAATAGAAGTCTCACGTTCTTCCACTGAAGCTGAGTATCGGTCACTTGCCACGGCCATAAGCGAGTTGTTATGGCTTCTTTCGCTGCTCAAAGAAATTGGTTTTCAGCAACGCTCCATCCCTACCATTTGGTGTGACAACAATGGCGCTACATATCTCACTGGGAGTCCGATTTTTCATTCTGGATCTCGCCATTTGGAGATTGAATTCCATTTTGTCCGAGACCTAGTTATGAAAAAGCAACTTCAAGTTCGCTACATCTCCACTGATGATCAGGTAGCTGACCTTCTCACCAAACCATTAACTCGACTGAAGTTTGAAGGCCACCGTGACAAGCTAACGATGCGCTTCACTCCCATTAGCTTGAAGGGGAGTGTTAAGGATACTACTACCACTACAACTCTAGTTGTTGTATAACTCTTTTAATGCACATCTACTTACTCATTGTATACAACTCAATTACTGTAAGAGCAAGCATTATATAAGTTGCTGGAACTTCATTAATAATACACGTTGAACCATAATCCTTTCAGTTTGAAAAGATGGTAAAGTAAAGTAAATGTTTGTAAAGTAATATAGAGTAAAACTACACTTACTTCCTCAACCCACCGATTTGGAGGGTCAGAATTGAAGGTTTTTTGAAGTTTTTAAAAACCTTCAAAACTCTTACCTTCCACCCAGAAACTTTTTTTACAAACAAGGTTTCAATAAACTTACTTTACAAAACCTCCATTAATCTCCACAACCATCCAAACACACTGTAAAATGAGACAAAAAGTGAACCGCCACGCAACCGAATCGTGAAAAGAATTTGAAGGCAATACATGCGGCGAGTGGTTTTGGGTTACAAATCGAAAACAAACTTATTAAAAACAGCCAAATCAATCTAGTTTGGCTCCTCGTTTACTGGCTTGGTGAAATTGGTCAGGCCAAGAGAGAAGTGCGTCCAATTACTTTATTAAATCGGCAAACCTCTCTTTGTCAAACTATAAAGATAAGTTTTCTCTTAATTTTTTTTATATTATTATTGTGATTATTGTTAGTTCATATTTGTAGTAGTAAAAGAGCTCTCTTTGATCAGTTGTAATATTAATTGTATGAACATAAAACGAATTTATTTATGAATCTTTAACTAAAAATTATTTTTGTAGTAGCTAGCTTTCTTTGTTAATTTGTCATATTAATTTTGTAAGCAAGAATCTGTTTATGAGGTTAACTGAAAGTTCGATCTTTTAGTTTGGAGTGAATTGCAGTGTAGAGTTGTTGAAGTTTATGGCCTTCATTGTTAGTTTTGTTAAGTTTGAATCAATTTTTTGTCTATTATTTTTGGGTTTGCTTCAGATGTTGCTGTTTTACAAGTAAGCAGAGTACATATATTCGAGGTGCAAATGTAGTATATCGGCGCACTGTTACTTTGAAAGAAATGAGTCGATGGTGTTGAAGGCAATCCAAGTGCCCTGCGCATGTCTAGCTCCCTATGGCCTATTGCTCTCTTTTCTGCTTCCAAAAATATAAAGGAATCAGAATGTGTTTATATGTGGAAACGTCAATAATATAAGAACTGGGTTTCTTAGCTGAATGGTATGCATTGCGAGCAGTCCAGTTTATTTTTTAAGCTGAAAGTGGAAGCATGAGATTCTCTCAACAAAGCAGGATGAAAAAGATAAGTTTTTCTTATTATTCCTTTTATTATTATTGTGATTATAATTAATATGTTTGTGATAGTTTAAAATAGTTGGCTATAACAATTTATAATATTAATTTTATAAGCATGATATGAATTTATTTACGATGTTTTAAATGGAAATAGGACTAATAAAACCATACATTATTTTATATGCACTTTAGGTGTTTGACAAAATATTTGAAAAATAAATATTTGGTCACATAATTGAGAAATTGATTTAAATTATTTCCTCTTATCATAGATAAATTGTGACTTTTATATAAATAGAGGTAAATTGCTTAATGCACTATTTTTGAAAAAAAAAATAGAAAAATATCAGCAAGATGAGACAAAGATTATTGCTTAATTATTTGGACAATATAAGATAATGACCTTTATTTAATGGGTTCACAAGTCCCTAATTGACTACCGTCGTGCATCCTCATTATGAAAACTGCATTATGTACAAAATTATGGAAAGAAATTTAAAAAAAAAAATTTGTATATGGTTGTTTGTGCCACGAATGCTTAATGCATTACTATGTAGAAATGAAATCTGGAAAAGCTTGTGGTATATACATTTTCCTTAGAAGATGTTTGTGCCAAGTGTCAGTATTGTTTTGTGTGGCCTATGTAATGTTGTTAAGTGGTATTTATTTTTTTTTATATTTGTAATCTCTGATTCCTTTATATAAAGCTTGTGATAAGTGTCAAAGTTGTATTTACTTATTGGGTGCGATGCAAAATTCATAAGATTGTTGATTTGTTGTTTTTTTTTTTATCATGATAAGCCTGCTTGGTCCAAGCAGTTTGTTGGGTCTTGTATTTCGAGTGAAGGCTCGGGTTTATGACCACTGTATTGTGGCTTTGAGTTAGGCAGACTTAACAGAGCAACCAATAATCTATCGCTTCTTACAGTAAATGGAATATGAGTCATGACTAGCTCAAGGTACGATTCTCTAATTGATGCTTACACCTTTATTAGAGCTTGTATTGTAAATAAAATTCTGTTTATATATATGTGATTTATAATATTTTGCACAAACATTGTTTTTATAAAATTGGTGACATAAATTCAATAATTGGGAGTCAAAACAAAAATTTGTTTTGACGTGTGTGCGCCAAAGTAGCTAAATTTTGATGAGAATGCGTGTGTGCCTACGGTTATGGTTGTGCCTAGCCATGAATGATATGAACAAAATTTTGCTTTCTCTTTGCACAAGAGAGTGATTTTTATTTGATGAGAATTGATAATAGTTTTTATTTCACCAAGAAATTTATAATGTTTGTTTGTGAAATATTTTATAAAACTTTTATACGAGTGTATCACATAAATATACTATTTACTATTTTTTTCTTCTGGGATTGATGAAGCAATTTTGCTTCTTGTTTTTATTATTTAAAAATGTGGAGTATAAAATTTATTTATATTTGATAAAGTTATTAAATGATCTAAATAATTATTCTTATACCTCATTTTTTATTTTGTATATTTGTGTTGATGTACTATTTAACACTAAATGTCATTAGCTTCACAATTTGATGTGAAAGATTTGAATGATGCTAAAGTGATACTAAAAATCATCAAGAATGATGGTGACAATTTTATTGTAACAAAGTCACTATATGGAGAAATTCTAATGAAGTTTAATGGTTGTGAGGTGACAAATATGAGTGCTCCTTATGATTTTAATACTCCATTAATGGAAAATATAGGATAATTTGAATGGCCTAAAAATCATTAGCAAGGACTTCTACAAAATGTTCTATTTTTCCAAAAAAATATATTGGTTCATGCATTATGTTAGATATCAAGGAAAGTCAATCTTGGCTTCAAAGGATACCCCTCTCTATTAAAACAATGGAAAAATTACCTTGTCAATTTATGTCAACGTCATTGGGCCACACCTAAAATCGGGTCAAGTTATAATTGTTGAAGTTGACTTTGTAGTAATAAGATCCACCAAGCCTTATTTGGCCACTCCAGGAGCAACTGTTCATGGCCATTATGGAGAAATCCTTTACGAAGGAGATACATTAGTTACATTTATATATGAAAAATCGAGATCCGGTGATATAACGCAAGGTCTTCCAAAAGTGGAACAAGTGTAAGAGGTACGTTCAATTGATTCAATATCGCTAAACCTAGAAAAAGAGTTGAGGGTTGGAACGAGTTGTTTCGCTTGGAAAAAGAGGAAAAAGCCCTTTTAATATTTCAAAAAGACATTATCAATCATGGAAAAAATCAAACAAATAGACAAAAGCCAGCTATCGGAGTCGAACCGATGACCATCCCATTACAAATGTGAGACCCGATATAGCATATATTATCGGTAGATTGAGGTATACCATTAACTATAGAATTCAATATAATGGATTATCCATTGTACTTAAAGGTACAATGATACTGGTTGGATCTTAGGATCAAATGAGATAAATTGCACTAGTGGATATGTATTCACATAAGGCAGAGGTGTTGTGGCTTGGAAATCAACCAAGAAAACTATCATTGTCAGATCGACCATGGAATCGAAATTTATTGCACTAGAGTTAACTGGCAATGAAGTTGAGTTGTTGGAAAACATCTTAGCAAACATTCCTCTAGGAATTAAACTTACACCTTTGTATTAATGTATAGTGATTGCAAGGCTGCACCAGTTATTGCAAAGAACCTTAGACAGTGAAAATTGATTTATTCAATTAAGACACAATGTGTTTGAACAATTGTCCAAATATGAAAGTACTTTCATCGATATTGTGTAGTCAAAATAGGATTTGGCTGATCCTCTAACTAAACTATTGTGAAGAAATAAAATTCTTAAAACATCGAGGAGAATGAGACTAAGACAAATTTGAGTTTATCAACATTTGATAGAAACTCAACCTATGTGATTGGAGATCCCATGAATTAGATTCATATGGGTAATAACAAGTCAATTGTTGCTCATGCACACTATTGAGATTTACAGTCCATCCTATGATGATTGAAGTGCTTGAACTGCCAATTAAATGTGAGGTTGAGTATATGACTCTTAATGTATTTTATATCCCTTATAGGTGGTGTACCAAGGCATTGTACACTTGATGAAATCACCTATATGAGTGTGGAGTGAAGTTGCTCCTATGAGATTTAGCCAAATTCTCTAGAGCACTTATGAATTAACCAGGCACACGCATGGATTATTAGTGCAAAAATGCGATGAACAACAGGAAAAGAGGAGAGTAATGTGATTAATGAAACCTCTATCTTACATTAAAAGTTTCTAGTTCGTAGAAACTATATGTTTTACCAAAACTTTGTAAGATAAGTTTTATTTTTCTAGATATGGTTCATAGTCTCAAAATGACACCATACTCAATGCATTACTACTCATGTTTAAAGAACCCAGAGATGAAAATCTTATTTTAGCTTTTGCAATATGTGGGGGATTGTTAGAAATATTGTTTAATAGATATTGCAAAAACTATTTTTCATATTTATTTAATACCAGATATTATTTATCTGTAAAAAGACAAAAGTAACGTTCTTTTTAAGAAATATTCTAACAAAAATCCATTAATATTCTATAGCCATATCCATTGATTCTTTCATCCACTTTCCTTAGTTTTCTCAACCACTCTACGTTATAAATGTTATTGCTCATCAGAGATAGATACACAGAGAAAAAACAACCAAATGCTCCTATAATTACTAGGTTCTTTTGATTATTAATTTTGTTGATTCTTGTTCCTCACTGAATTGAGAAGACCTGTTTTATCTTGGGAAAATAAATTACTTTAAGGCAGTGATTTTTTCACTGACTTAGAGTGGTTTTTGACAACACCCACTTCTTTGAAAGTAAAACAAGAAGATAAAAAATCCTGCGACATAACAAGAAAGTAAAGTACTTGAAGAGGGATAGGTGGTTGAGAGGCAGAAGCAGCATAGAAAGAATGAATGGCATGTTTACGGTGGTGAGGGAAGTGTTGAGAGATGGTTGGAGGAGCAGGCAAAGGAGGGAAGAGAGCTTCACAGAAGGCAGAAAGTGATTGGAGGAGTGATGGAGAGAGAGCATGATTGTCGGTCATAGTAGTAGGACCATAGAGAAGAGAATGGGAAGAGTGTGGAGTGTGATAATGGGTTTGTTCCATTGTTGCAGGGGAAGAAGGGGTCTCTCTAGTTTTATGTTGTGGAATGAGATTGATGTGTTGTCCTTCCAAGTTCGGCGTTTCCTCTACTTGGCTTGGAGATGTTATTTATATCTATATATTAATATAAAGTTGAATATATTGACAATTAATACATGATGATGTGTCATTTTGTGTTTTTTACATTTAAAAATAAAAATTTATTTATATATTAATTATATATTACCATAAGTAGTCTCTTATGAAAAATTGAAAATGAATAAATAAAAATATTTGTTTAAACTAATTTATCATTATAGTAACAAATCAAATTAAATTATTGTAAAATACAATTACTTTAAAATTAATTATTTATATAATCTTTCATTATTTAATTATATTAATTTTATAAATTCTATAAACTTTCATTTAAAATAATATATTTAATTTGACATTAAATGAAAATTTTTATTTAATTTATGATTTAATTTTATTTTTTATTTTCAAACATTAAAGGCTATAATTTATTTTTTATTTTAATTTTTATAAATTTGTATTTAAAATAATATTTTTTAGAAAATGTTTTTTGACGTAACTCTTATATATATACACATAATTCAAAATCATTTTCCTAGAATGTAAGTATCAAATTTTTGTCTCTTTTTCTTTGCAATAACAAGTTTTTAAAAGTTGATAGGATGGAGAGATGAAAAATTGTTACTTTCATGTAAATTGATTGATACATTGTTATTTTATAAGTTAAATATAATATTATATTTTTTATTGATTGATAGATTGTTATTTTATAAGTCAAATACAAAAATATAAATTGAAATACTCTTTATGAATTAAATGTTTGTCATACCCGTGCATACAATGTATTTCATGTAAGTTGTATTTTTACTCAAAATATAAATTTAGTATAATAATTATTTAACATTAGACGATAAGAATAAAGATGCATAAAAAAAATTTATGAAAATATATTCATTGTATCAACTTAAATTTAATTAAATATTTATGGTCCATACATGTACATATAACACACAATATATTATATCACATAATATTTAATTTATATATCAAATAAACTAATTACCTCACAAATTCTAATATTTTATGTAAATAATAATATTTGGAGTCAATTAATATGCAAGTCCAATATTTTTATTTTTATAAAAATTATTATATATAATAAATTTTGTAAGTGATAACTTTATTGTAGTGGTACCATATAATATATGTCATCTTAAAATATTGCTCATGTCTAATTGCAAGAAAAATATATTTTATAAAATTTAAAATATTCTCTTTTCTAATATTTTGACTATATCATAATATACAATTTTTTTAATTTTATAATATATTATTGTAAGTATAACAATCACTAAATAAAAATTACAATAAATTCTTCATATGAAAAATAAAAATTATTATAAATTAGAACTTATAATATATTTAGTAATTATTTAAAGTTTTGCTTATTTTTTGTTATATTTTAATTATTCTTAATTATCAAACTTTACTCATATATCAATACATTTAGGTTTTATTTTATATTTTATTTCTTTTAGAGTAAACTTGGAATTTAAAAGATTATTTAATTTGTTTTAGAAATATTTCATTTATTAAAAATATTTAAATATCAAAATATTTAAAGAACTTTCAATCATAATTGATAAATATAAAAATAAATTTTATTTTTACTTTATAAAAATACTTAATATGAAGTATTATTTATATTATAACAAAAAAGAAAAATTAGACAAATTTCTTTATACGTAATTAAATTTTTTAAAATTCAAAATTACCTAAAATAAATAAATAAATAAATAAATAATTTTACTTAAAATACTTATTTACCTTTTGTTATATGTTAAATATTTTTATTAAAATTGTCAATTGCGTAAAATAATTATAATATATAATATCCCGCCGCATTGCGCGGGTACGATTACTAGTTATATGTAAGCAAATTAAAAATTGGAAAATGTTTTCACCTTATTAAAAGAGGAAAATACTTGGTCATGAAACAAGAGGTTTAGTAAATCATTTTTCAGTTGAGCAGAAATAATTTTCCATTGACTATTTTCTTTAGCTCAAACAAACAACGGAAAATGAAGAAAATATTTTCTAGGAAAATATTTTCCGTCAAACAAACAGAGCCTAAATTTGAATTTAAATTTATATACTATACTATATATAAAATTAGAGGCAGTTCGGACAATGTTCCATAAATTCCTCTGAAGTTGCCATGTGTCATTTTTATATATTCCCAATATTAAATTATTGACATATTAATAACAAATTTATTAATAGTTCATTGAATTTGGTATATGTATAATGATGATTTTATTATTTATTAAGTGAATGATATATTAATTTCTATCATAAATTTCAACTAATTCAATTTGAGTATAAATGATCAAAAAGAATGCATTGAAAGTTATATTTATGTATGTCATCATTTTACAATTTATTTTATTATCATTTAAATCTTAATTTTACATCACAAATTATTTTTGTAATTATATTTTTATACTGGAAGTCATGTAAACATTTTATGAGATCTCGTATTTTATATAACTTATGATATGTTATGATTATTTGGTCAAAAATTGTACCAAGAGTAATGATTAATAATTTATTAATTTTAATACACTAATTATTTTCATAATTATTATTAATAAAAATATGCACATTAGTTTATTTAATATTATTTATTTGATAAGTGATAATTAGGTTATTATTTATTTTTTTAATTATTATATTATTATTTAACTATATATATATTGAAAACTAGAAGTTATGCAAATAATTATTATATTTCCATAATAATTATTTTTGTGACTATATAATTTTAATATATTTTTTATAATATTTATTATGATATGTCATTTTTTCTAATATTCTTAAGAGTTGCATTTTTAATCACCACATGTAAAGTTGTCAACATACTTCAGTGATAATGTTCCCTATTCAATTACTATAATAACTAACTGCATCTTAAAAACTAATGTTTTAGTTTATTAATCCAGAATGCATGCATCCAAAGATAAAAAAGTTTTAAAAGAATAGGTTTTAAAAGAATATGCATACATAAACAATGTTTTCTCTTTATAAATAACTTATGCCTTCTTTTTTTTTCATTTGTTATTAAACAAAAAAAATGCTAAATTTAAGTAAAATGATAAAAATATGTTCATAAGTTTGTATAACAAATACATAACATTTGAATAATTTTTTTTTGTAAAAATAACTTTTTAATTTACATTTTGACAAGAAAATTCATCCACAATATTTTCAATAAAACTCTACTATTTCTGCAAATTAAAATCTATCGACATATTACCACCGCGCATCGCGCGGACAATCGAGCTAGTTGATATTAAAATCTGGCACACTCAGTATTTGTATCATAATTTGATTGAATTTATCCATTATAAAGTTGATTATTTTAAACGTACAAACATTGGAGTTTTACATATCCATACCATTAATTTAAAAACAATACATGATTTTATGTATATTGAAAATTATCGATATTGTTGTTAAATTTCATACTGTATATTGTCATATTCTTTCAAAGTTCAATATTTACAAATTCAAATTTTGTATTCTCCCCTTATCTTTATATACTAAAGGAGAGGAGAAGGAGAAGGAGATTCATAAAATTGTGATATTTGGATAGAGTTGATTTTGTCTTAGATATATATATATATATATTATAGAATAAGTTCTAGAGTTTAATTTTAAATTTAAATTTTAAATGAATTTTAATTCTAGTACAATTAAAATTGTGCAGATCTATATATTAATATTAATATAAAGTAGAATACATAGGTAATTAATAGATGATGATGTGTAATTTTGTGAATTTTTTGAAATAAAATTTAATAAATAAATATATTTAAGGCATTATATATTGTGAATAATATTTATATCAAGTCTTTACCTTAATATTCTGTCAATTCCATACAAATAAATAATATGCTATAAATTATTTAATTAGCTAACTAATGATACTTATTTCCAATTATGTGTGACATTATTTCCCTTATTTATTAGCTAAATCACATTTGTATTAAATATTTATTTTATATTCTGTCAACTTCATATGAAAAAATAATATTCTGTAAATGATTATTTTGTTATTTAATTAATTTACTAATAATAGTTCAAAATTTTTATTATTTTTTTATAAAAATAATTTGCATAAAATAATGCAATCAATATTATCATAATAGACGGTATTCCGCCGCAATGCGCAGGCGAAAAATGCTAGTTATTATTAAGCCTCCCGTTCCACATTACTTTATTAGTCCTTAATTGTTCAAACATTTATTAAGAAAGAGAAAGAATTGAAGATCTATACGTAAGTGCTTACCACCAAGGAGTTCGAATGTTCAAAGTGCCATTCTTAATCTCATAAAAGCCTGTAGGGACTTCTTTGGTCTTGTAAAACTTAAAAGAACTGAGAGGGCATTGGTTCGCAACTTCTTTGGGTGCAACCATCTCTATCTGCATTTTATACAAACAAATAATAATAATAATAATAATAATAATAATAATAATAATAATAATAATAATAATAATAATAATAATAATGATAATAATCATAATAATAATAATAATAATAATAATAATAATCATAATAATAATAATCATAATAATCATAATAATAATAATAATAATAATAATAATCATAATAATAATAATAATCATAATAATCATAATCATAATAATCATAATCATAATAATAATAATAATAATCATAATAATAATAATCATAATAATAATAATAATAATAATAATAATAATAATAATAATAATAATAATAATAATAATAATAATAATCAAATCATAGACAAATTAATTACCAACTTAATTTTGGAAAATTAGAAAGCTCTAACGTACAACAATATCGTTGTGTCATATCCAACAATTTCTAACAGGAATAACTTTTGTTCATTTTTATTTTTGTTGGAAAAACTTTTCTTCTTGCACAAACATCACAAATATATAAAAGAAAGTAACCAAAGCAGGCATGTTTTGTAGGTAAAGATACAATAACATTCCCCAAAAAGAAAAAATAAGTTATTAGCTTCGTTATGGTTGAGATATGCTATATCATTCCAAAAAATGAAAATCAATAAATTATTAGGTTGAAAAAGTTTGAGATATGCAACAAAAACTAGCTACCAAAAAAATATTAATTATTGTATGGAGAGATGTTTAAATACCTGGTTGGTATCCTCCAAATGATCAATCCAGTCATGAATCATGAACTGAATCCAAGAAGCTGCTATCATGTTGAACTGTTTCCCCGTGTCTGTAAACTTTCGCCTCGCCAGAAGCTTTGTGGCCACCACCATTGGATCTGGCTGCTTAAGCTACTTACATAATTAACACCAGTAAACAAATCATGCATGATTAAACCCTAGCTAATTGCTAGTTTTTTAGGACTTTATTATTATGTCTATCTTAGTGTTTATGTACCTTATCGTTTTGGTTGACAGGAAGCATGTTCCTGCCAAAAAAGGTGCCTTCACTACCAGCACCTTCATTGAATGGATCATTAAACTTTCCATCAGCAGTCCTATAAGGATAATCCGACGGATTAAACCGAACACCCACAGGTGTTGTTCCTACATTCAGTAAGTTGTACTCTTGGTGAAGGTGCCTCCTTATGGCCAAATAAAAAAGCCCTAAAAACACTGGCAAGCGCGGCCATAATTCAAACTTGTCCACAGAGTGTATAATCTGCATGAGAACATTCAAAAACAACCGAATATCATTAATTATATATGTCTATAGGTTCAAGATTCGACTCCTTTATTTATACATTATGAAAATATATCATTTAGGTATATATAGTAGCTTGAATCTTAATTTTTTTTCTCTCTCTATGATCAGAGAATATGACTAAGAACATATTGAAAAGAAAAGAGGTGAATATTTACGAGGAAAAGGAAAGCGTCAATGAGGGTCATTCTTTGGAGAACATGATGGAAATCTTTGTGGACGAAGTGACGGAGAGGGGCATTGATGATGGAGTTGAGTGATTCCTTGAGAGAAAACATGTTTGAAAACTTTGTGATGTTTATATTTTGTATGGATAGAAGTGATGCTACATTGGGGTTTATATAGAGATGCACTGCCGCCCGACTGGGGAGATTTGTCAAAAGGAAAGAAAAAGAAAAATGGAACACTTCAATATCGGGTGACTACATTGTGGTCCTCATTGAGGACAATTAAAATTAAATAATTTTTTATGAATTTCTGTAAAACAATTAATTATTAAGTAACTCGTTAATAAAATTCTGTAACCTTCACTTAATAAAATTCTGTAACTTTTTATAAAATTCGGTAATAATTTTAATTATCCTCAATGAGGACCACAAAAGTGGTCCTCATTGAAGTAAAGACCTCAATATCGTGATATTTTCAGTTTTTCTTTCATTATTTAAAAGGACAGAATTCGTAAATGAGCTACATCGGAGAAATTATAGTACAATTATTGGAACTGCAAAAATAAAGTCGAGCATTGATGATCTCTGCCATGAATCTCGTGATATTGAAAATCTATTAATAAATAGAACAACTTGCGTAGGTTGTTCTAGTGTAATCAGAAATTTTGAGTTTAAGTCTTGGGTATGTAGCTGCGTTAAAACTTGGTTGACAGAGCTTTGCTGCCCTTGTGGTCCTGCCCGACTAGAACGATGATTAGTCTGGGGTGCCCAGTATATGTCGTGGTTCAGACAAGTTCGGACAAAAAAAATAAAAAAGAACAACAATGAGAACATGAGCGAGAGCGAGAGAATCAAACTAGTTTAGAATTCATGAAAAATTGCGTTGTATTTTACACTATTCCTACCAAAATGAAAACATGATAAAAGCTTTTCTTGACGAAAATACCACTACAACAAATATAGTTTTTTTGCAGTGATAAATGTCTGGTGGTTAACAATTTCACCCCTTGCATATTAAGAATTTCTATCTCTCTTCATCTTCATGGTTATTGCTAGCTTTTCTCACACATGGCTGTATTAGTGTGGGCTCTAAACTAAGTGTAATTGTGTTGCAAATATTATTCTAATATATTTAATTTTTTTTTTGTTTTTATTATTGTGTATAATATCTCTACCTTAAATTTAAGAGACTCTTATTCTCTCTTTATTTTCACTTAAATTTACTTCACACAATCTGCTTCTCTCTCCTTCCTTCTCAATTCTCAACTCTTCATTGTTTATCAAGAAAAATTTCTTTATTATATATTGTTATTGTTTTAAATTTTAATGTTGTTATTGTTTATTTGTTATTATTGTTATTTTTAAGTTATATCCAACCATACTCTACGTACACATCTCCATTCGCTTCCTTTATACATTGTCTGTGTTTTCTGTTAAATAATCATCTATATATAAATACTGAAGTCATGAAGGATCATGTACTTTTTTTAAAATCTTTCATCAAGTGTTTTATGAACATTTGCTTATAATTCATTATCTTTCATTCATCATCTACATATATCTGAATCTATATTTATCCGTGTGAAATTATTTCGTGTTATTCATCTTGTATTTCATATATTCATTTATCTATATTTTGCTGACAATTATACATACACTTTGGCATTCATATCATTCATCACATATGCATATGCTGTTATTTTACTGAGCAAATAAATTTATCTTTTCTGTGATTAACATGTATACATCATTCAAACTCAAACAATCAATCATAAATAACAATTAACACACGAAACACTCCAACTATTGGCATCGTGGCATATGTGCAATCTATGCAAGCCACATCAATAGTCTCACATTCTAGAAATTCTAACAATTCATATATATTCAATATCTAATATATAATCACAAACACTCAACATGTAACATCCTGAAAATTTAAGGAATTAAAATATATGAAAAATTGCTTAAATTGGGATTGAATCGGAACAATTTAGAAAAAAATTGGGAAAAAATAGCAGATAACATGAGCATGAGCACGCCCTTGCTAATGAGGGATAATCAACACGACATTGTGCTCATTCTAGAAAATCAGCACACCATTGTGTTGAATTTATTATAGAAAGAGCTCGTGCACGACGAAACAGGAACTCGTGCCAGAAAAGCACGACACGACCTGTCAGCACGACCCGTGCTCGAGGTCGTGTGTACTGGGTTTAATTGAACAGGACAACAACTGATCAATTTACTCTACCAAACAGAACAAACAGAGAAACAAGCACACATGTGAAGTGGAGAAACCCTAAATTCATTCCAGCAACTTTGTTTAGCAAGAAACTAATCAAATTCTTGAATGTGACTATATGAGAGAGTTTGAATCTGCTGAGATGTAGGTTCTGATGATTAAGATTTTATTTAGTTACTGGCAATGTAAGAGTTAGTGAATTAAGAATTTTTAATGGATTTAGAAGGTTGTAAAGCATTGGAAGTATCATAGGAAGAAGCTTAAAAGCTTGAATTCATGAGAAATGATTATGTGAATTGAACATATAAGGGGTTGGGTTTGGTGATTGTATGAAATCAGTAGAAGAAAGGAGTGCTAACAGTCCCTATATGATTGTTTTTGTCTAGGAGGATCTTGACGAGGAATCGGATCAAAGTTAGCGCCTAACGCCGACTTTGCACGAAAATTGAGGTAAGTGGTTTCTGCTTACGAGTAAGTGATCCTTTCACTTACGATTCTCTGTTGAAATGATTGTAACTATTTTGCACTTAATTAAGACTCCATAAGAACCTAAATAAAGAATTATAAGTTTTACAGCTTAATAATGAAAACAAAGTGCGAAATGCTTGTATCTTCTAACAAACTTTATAAGCTTGACTGTTGATTCTTGATTATGTGATTTATTATGACACTATGACATGATATTCATATGGATTTATGAATGATATGTGATTGATTTAGTATGCTCAGATAGATTATATGTTGGTTGATATATTGTTAATGTATGGTTGATATGATAAGAGCATGAGATATGATTGTGGCATATATGGAGCATGTCATTTGCTTGAGCATACTTGAGACTGATTGTGGCCATTGAATGCATTCTTCATTCATTTGTGTTGCTTGATTGTGTGACACTGGGCCGGTATCCTAGGTTGGGCCTAAGGATGATTCCGAGAGAGATTCTCGATGTAGAGAGAGATTCTCAATGCCGGTGAGAAGCTGATGATATTTTGAGAGAGATTTTCGATGCTAAGAAAGATTCTCGATATCGGTGAGAAGTCAAGGGAAAAATAAAAATAAAAAGAAAAAGAAAAGAGGAAGTAAGACCCGAGCATTTATATGTATTTGCATGGTATTTATATACATATACTAGAGATATAGCATTCATGTTTAGCATATGATTCTTGCTACATAATTTGTGAATGCTGGAAAGGTATGAGTTATGAGCTAGTATGTTTGATATAGTTCATGTGAGTATGTGTGTGCTTTGCTATGATTTGACTCTTATATGAGTTTAAATGCTGATTTGAGTGTATGTTTGATACATATGATATAATGACAATGTATATGAATCAAAGCACATAACTAATACTCAATGAACAGATAAACAAAACCAAAATGGTAAAGTCAGAAGCTCAGGACGCCCATCGTGCTGACCAGCACGCCCATGTGCTGTTGTGTTATCTAGGAAAGATTATGAGCACGACCTCTTGCTCAATAGAGCACATGCTGCTTGAAAAAGGTGTTCTGAGCACATCTCGTGGTCATATTGGCATGATGTGCCAATTGGGAAGAATGACATGAGCGCGCATCGTGTTCATTAAGCACGACCTCATGTTGTTCCCCTACACTTCATTTATTTGATATATTATGCTTCACTTACTGAGTATATCTGTATGTTTACCCTGTTAATTGTTTAAATGATGTGCATATCGTAGGCAGCTGCCACTTGGACTGGAGTTCGCTATGATAAAAGACTTGTGCGATATTTGTTTTCAAACTAAGTATTTTTTTTTTCAAACTAAGTATTTTTCTTCTGCCTGTATGAAAACGATTTGGGGCCAAGAGGGTTGTTTTATATATACATATTTATCCTCTCTCTCTCCTCGCATATTTTATATTATATGCTATTAGATTTGGGATATTTGGGATAATGTTTTAAAATTTTATGCTCCACACAACATGTTATATTCATTAATTATCTGTCCTTTAGATGATCACACATATATCTGTGTATAAAAGTGAGTCTGGATTACTCCCTTGGATATTCATAATATTTGGAGTTCCCCTAGACCCCAATCCTAGTATTGTTGTCTAATTAATTGTCCTATAAAATAAACAATAATCCTATAGCTCAGTATTATTCTGAATATGACTCTATGCATACGTAAAAATACTATTATTTCTCTTATTCAATCTATCATTTAATTTCTAACAAATCCCTACTTATAGTTCCTTATAAAATCTAAAAATTTTATGTATAAAACTTAGAAATTTAGTAAATATTGTTGCATCTATTCCCTTATGGTCGTTTATACCGAGTTCCTCTTTTCTCCTATCAATTTTCCTACATCTCTCTCTTGCTCACTCTCCTCTACTCTTTTCTTCTCTTTTGCCTTTTTCTTTTGTTTTTTGTCCAAAATTCTCATTATATACAATTCAACTGATCAACACGACCGTGACGAGGTTAGCACGACCCCGTGTTGAATACAGACATGCCACCAACTGCTTCGATTTCCAAGATTTATGCATGTTTTGTAGTGCAACGTGGCTCGTGTTGATTTCAACACAGTCTGTGTTGACAACAACCTCCCGTGCTGACAACACACCAACATGCTGACAACAGACCCAGTGCGCTAAACTATATTTAACATTTTTTTTTCATTTGTAACACTATTTTGTTGTTATCTATAATTTTTACTTCAATTTTATATCATTACACCTGTATATTCATATAAATTACACCATATGAATGACAAACATTAAGTAGTGTATTATCTATCTCTTTAACATTTTTTTCCTATTTAACAACCTTCTTATATCACCTATCATTCCTACTTTAATGTCATGTGATTATATCTATAGCTATATAATTTATACAATATGAACAATATATTTTGAATTTATATTTTGTTAGCTTTTAATCTTTGAATCTATTTGTTTAATTATAAGCTATTAGGATAAGGATGTGACATTTTCACGTTGAAAAATTGAGCATTTTCCTAGTGTAGCAGAAATAGACTTGTGTGGCATTGTCAACCATTGAATCTGAATATGTAGCTACAACAGTTGTGGTGCAATAAGTGACATGGTTAAATCACTTTATTGATATTGTGGATTTAATACTAGAAGAAAAATGTATCACCATCTATTTTGATTTCACAGCATCAATTGCTTATTTCAAGAATCCTCATTATAATGGAAAAAGCAAGCATATCGACATTAAGTATCATTTTTAAAGACAAAGTAGCTCAAGGAGATGTAAACTTGATATATGTTCCAGCTGAAGAAATGATTGTAGATTCGATTATGAAGCCTGTTGCACCAATTGTTTTTTAGAAACATATTTTATAGGAACATGTATTTAGAGTTGAACTTTTGTAATGTTACTTGAGAATTCTACTCAAATGGAATGCTAGTCATTTATTGTGCTCAATCTTATTTATTTTTCAATACACATAGAACTATTGGGAATAGTTCAGTATGTTATCAGAACTCATCTACTCACTTGGATGAAATTCTTAATATGAATTAGTATGTAGGAATTATAGATTGATTTGAATGAGCATCCATTATTCAATAAATACCAAAAATTGTCCATGATAACGCTTAATGGAGGATAAAAGTAATAATGTGTGCGCACATAGGCGACTATTGCTTTCGCATAGCATTTTATTGTGTTTTATTATAACATACTTCCTAAATGGATTTAACGTTATGACTTATTTATGCAATTTGTGTATGAGATGGCCGAGGGATGGAAAGATATTAACAAATTAATCTTAACTTTCCTAATGTGAGACCCAAATAGAGTTTAAAAATCTAAATCACCCTTAAGACTCTTTAAAATAACAAAAAAAAAAACAAGTGTTTAATTGATTAATTTGATAAGAAACCCAAACAAGGCAGCGTTAGCAATGAACGTGTAGATAAAGGCTTATCAATTAAACATTAAAATATGGTGGAAGGGTATTTTAAAGAAGGAAGTTCTTTTTGTTACATATCACTCATTTAAATCATATTACACTTGAATTCATTACTTTTTCATAGGAAAAGGTAATAGTGTATATGAATATTTAAGGCGAAGCAAAGAATATGGGATATACTTTAAGGTGTATGCCTAAAACGATGACTGGTCGCGCGATCTCGCTGATGTATATTTAGTGTAAAGTGATGGTGTTCAACATAATGAGGGCCACCAAAACCACCAAAACCTACCTTACCCCGCCCACTTTTCTATCTGCCGAAACTAAAAAGGGAGAGACTTGAGAGGTTTTCAATATACTAAACAACATTTAGAAGAACCAAACGGTGCTTGGTTCAGTGGTGCCTGGGGCTGAACTTGGTAGGGAGGATTGCGGTTCGATCCCCCGCAACGCCATTTGGGAGGAGAATAAAATCTAACCACCCGGGACCCTCCCCGAACCAGATTAGTCTCGGCCCAGTGGGTCGGGGATACCGGGAGTCAAACAAAAAAAAACAACATTTAGAAGAGAGCGGACAAATTTGCACTCAGTATACTGATGTATACTCATAAAAGAGCAACCAAAACGTTACCGAAAGTATTTTTACATGTGGTATATTTGGTAATTCCACTGCACTATGAAATAAGTAAGTCTTGTTTTTGTTACTTTATAGTGCTTAAATTATTTAATTTTTTAAAAAAGGAATAGAAATGCATGAAGTGAAGTGTATGATTTTTCTAAAGTTGTTACAGGAAAAATCAATCACACCCTCTAAATCTCTCCAAGCAATCTGGTCGTTCAAACCACATGTTCTTCCTCCCTCTCTCTGTTTTCGTAATCATGTTTATTATTAGGGTTTAATCCATGGGACTAAATAAGATCGCGTCAACCATAACAATGTCTTCATCGACAAGTATATGACGTACAAATTGGACATAGTTTGGCAGGACGTGCACGTCAAATACAAACCTTTCCCCTTCAAAATGAGTGGCTAGCCATGAATATTTAGTCTCAATTGGTGGCAAATAACGATAAATTTACGTTGAACGTGACTGGAAAAGTACGTTGCATTACCATTAGTACGAGGGCCGAAGGCGATAAATTACATTGAACGTGATTGGAAAATAACGGCACATTACCATTAGCATAAGGGCAGATTTGGAATTTCAATTTGAATTGATGGATCGTATCGTGTTAATAATTTTTTCTATCAAATATTATTATTTATGAAATAAACATTATAAAAAAATGAGTTTGTATGATTCATATCTTGTCTAATCATATATTTATTAATCACGTTATCGGATTAAAAGTTATGAACATGAGTCCGATCAATATATTTGACCTTGTACGTTTGAATTCCATTGATAGCCAAAATGCCAATTGTTTTAATTTTTTATACGGGAAAAAAATAATAAAACTGGGGTGCATCAGGAAATTACAACCACCAATCATATTAGGCTATGCTGGACATTCCGATAACCTGCACGTTAAAACAAAACAGTGGCAGCCATGAAGATTGAGTCTCAATTGATGCCTTCAACTCTCTGCTTGCTCGCATAAGCATGAGGGCGTAGGGATATATTTGACCACGACTGTGTCGATCCAATTGTATTTTTTTTAATTACATTTGAAGCCAAAATGCCAATTGTTTTAATTTTTATATAAAAAAATAAATTAAATTCTGGTGTATTCTGAAATAGGAAGCACCAATCAATTTTACGGCATTAATTACTAGTAATTGAAATTAGTTTTGTTCTTTCAAATTTAACAAATCCCCAGAGCTGTATGATTGACCACACAGTTCATTCTCATCACGTCTTCAAATATTCGAATATGAGGTGTGAACAATCTGTGTCCCAGTCCACACTCAAATGCACTTGACAAAAGTTATCAAGACAGAAGAAGATGAATCTCCTTCTTGGAGAGGGAAAGAGACCCATGGTTGAAGTGTATTGTGAGAGAGAATGCTTTTCCTATTAAAATATTTTATTTTGTTTGGATTAGTGTTATTAGAGTAATTTCCTCATTTGATAAGGATGTTAAATACATACTTTGTAATAATGATGAGCTACCTATTCTTACTCACATATGATATTGTATTCAATGTTCCTTAAAATTTAAAGTTAATACGCTAAAGTCTCCAACTTTATGAGATTATTTTTAGTGTAAGTTTTAGCTTCAATTTATTGTATATGTATATTTTCTTATGTAATAAAAGTATGAGTTATGTTTTATCATTTTATATTTATCCTATACTATATTCGTGATAAAAGATTCATGAGTGGTTAATCACTCAGTTGAGTTATTAAGATTGAGGACCTTGGTAGTAAAATCTTGAAGTTCTGAGATTTAAATTCTAAACATTCTTATTTAATTATTTTTATGAGAATGAACATAAACTAAGACTAGTATGAACTTTGTAGTTGGTCATGTTCCACGAGTCACTGATCTGAGATATCTATCAGAGTTCATAGATATAGTGTTGGGAATAATGTATATTTGGATTGAGATCATTGATGAGAATGCTAGGCTTAGCATAGTTCTTACGAAGTCAAACTTTTGTCCTTATACTTGAAGTCAATGTGACTTTTACTATTGGTTCTCGTATGCTTTGACATACGCCTAATATGACTGTAAAATATTGACAAGTATAGGCATGATTGGATAGGCTATCTATCACGACCCAATTAAGGAGCTGTTGTTGGTTTAAGCCCTAACCCCAAGCATTGTCTATGAACTACATTCATAGTTAAGACATTTCATTCTATTATTTCTTTTATTTTTGTGCATAAAGAATGAATAGAATTTCATGATTGAGTATCTCGATGTAAGTTTGCATATGTGATGCATATGCATGTAGGACCTTGAAGCTAGATATTTCATTTTAAATATCCTTAGTCGATCACTACAATAAGAATAGTATGTGAATTAAGGCTATCATGTTCTTTATGACTTAGTGGGCTCGATCCTACAGAACGAAAAGACATGGAGTTTTAGTTAGAAATTATGGATACATGTCTTGGACATGGTATTAAATATCCTTAGTTGATCACTACAATAAGAATAGTATGTGAATTAAGGCTATCATGTTCTTTCTGACTTAGTGGGTTCGATCCTACAGAACAAAAAGACATGGAGTGTTAGTTAGAAATTATGGATACATGTATTGGACATGATATTTGGATTAGATCAGCAAATGAAAACACTACATGATTTGAGGTCCTAACTCGTAAGTAGTTCTCATGTGCAAGTCTTACATTAGAGTTCTTAGACCAAAAATCTCTATGAAACTCTAAATGAATTTTTGTATACTTTAACATAGGCCTAACGTGCATGTAATAGGGTGAAAAGTATGAGTATGATTGAGTATGCATTTGTTCATGTGAGAGAGCATGAGAGAAGTGCAGGAATTATCCGCTCTTGAGGAGAGAGAAAATGCCATCGATCACTTGATCAGTGAATTGAAAAGGGTGTGGTCACACCCAAATGATATAATTAATAAGTTTTATTATTTATCTAAAATAGTTTAGTGTCACTGGAATATCAAAAAAAGTCATTTAATTAAATAAGGTTGACTGGATCATGCCTTATGTAATTTTGGCATTTAAGGTAAGGGACTATGTAAGATTGTATTAGGTTAGACAGATTTCACAACATCTTCATTTAATTTTGGTTGTAATAGCATTTTGCTATAGCTTCTTTATGACCTTTAGGAATTAGTTATTCCTATTGCCAACACTAAATGGACATATAGGATCGCACATGAAGACTAGGTCTAAAAAGTGTAAAATCAGTATTTTCATTTTGAACATATATTTGGGCCATTTTAAGGACAAATATAAAATGACCCAAATATATGAGACTTAAAAATGTGTAAATTGGGCACAATATGGGCCCAATGAAGGTATGGAACATGACCATCCAATGGTTAGTACAAGTCATGTACTAATTAGGTAACTAATCATGTGGATGAAACAGTTTTAGTTGGAAAAGAATTAGGACACGTTTAAGACATACTTTGTCTTTAAAATGTGTTTCTTTGTGTAGACAAGGAATCCTACTTATCTTGTACTTAGCTTAATCCTAATTTATTTAGAATTCAAATTTGAATTAGAATTCCAAATTATAATTTAAATCAAAGAAGGATAGATTGCTTAAATGTATAAATTAGATATTGATTGGGATTAGGGTTTTATATATCCTTATCCTCTTGTGACTCTTATATGTGTGCCTATATATGGAGACTAATCTCCTTGACCGATTTCTACCAAGCGCACTAGATTGATGTAGTTTTACCACAGAAGTATGCATTCTGGGATCGAATCTCTTGAGGAACGTCATATTAAAATTGATTTGGTGTCGTAAATAAAATAAAAGAAAGCGACAAACATGAATTGGATTTTTAGGGTTTAGATTTGAATAAGAAAAAATAAGGATAGGCAATTAAAAACAAGGACTCAACAATGAAATAAAAGTATGGGATTTTCTATATTTCAATAGTGATTACACTTGGTTACTTAATGACTTGAGGTTAATGATGGTGTTCTCACGCTATCGTCAATTAAGAGTCTCTTTTGAGATGCTCAACATTGCTTCCTTAAGACTATCAAATGTTCTACTTTCGTAATACACTAAACTAGACAAGGCAATAATCACTTAGGCATTTCATCGAACACATCATGGTCATTTGGTATATTTCTATCCAAACAAAGCCCTAACTCTATTTGATTTAGCCTTCCTAAACCTAGGCTTTCGCAACTCCAAAATAGGATTACTAGCAACAAATAATTAACAAGCAAATGCAATTAATTGTTCCTAAAGTGCAATCGATTAATTGATATGTATGAATATCTAATCCTAGACTGTCACTACTAGCTATTTTTTTTACATAGATTCAAGTAATGATTTAGCCCTCCCTAAACCTCGACTTTCGCAATTTCGGCTTAGGGCTGCTAACAACAATCAACTATAGTTGCCCATTAAACCATTCATTCATTAAGCACAATCAAATAGACATTCATTCATCAAGAGATAAATCATTCAAGCATAAAAACCTCAATGTATCATATAAGTAAACCAAAGCATAATCATCTATTTACACCATGGAAAACCCAACAAAAACTCTACCCCAACATGGCTAGGTTAAGGACTAACAAAAGAGAAAGAAAAATTAACATAAAAGAGGAGGAAAAGAAAGCTAAACCCTTGCTGCAAAGCCCCAAATCTCTGCAGCAAAAGGGTGGTCAAAGACAAGAAAATAAACCTAACACAACCTATTTATAAGTCTCCATTCAGCTCCCATAAAATATCGTAAATGCCCCGACTTAAACCCTCTTTTTTTAGTCATTTTGGGCACAAAGTGAAGTGCCACGAATGTCATTTGTCAGGTTAAATTCGTGATGAATTTAGTCACGTTTGTAACTATGCTTCTGCCTCCATTTTTCCTCAACATTCATGAATCATGAATGACCCTTTTTGATCTTCAATTCATTACACCAACTTGTCATGCTCGTGACTTGATTTTATCTTGAAATTTTTCTACGAAAGATGAGTCACGTTTGACTCATTCAAGGCTGCAATTCATGATGCTATTAAGTCACGAACGTGACATGGTTTCTGGCCAAAATTATCATCATAAAAAAGTGTCACGTTTTGCTTGTTTGGCCATCACCATTCGTGATGCTTTGAGAGTCACTAACGTGACTATGTTGCTGTCCCAATGTAAGCTCAAAGAAGCATGTCACGTTTACCTTTCTTTGTTCCCAATTCGTGACTTAATATTATCTCGATCGTGACACAAATTCTACCACTTTGTCTCAACCAAACCAAGTCACGAATGCTATTTATCTTCCTCAAGACGCGATCAAACCAAGTCACATTTATGTTAATATTTTCTCCTCCAATTGCATTCATAAAACAAGAGTCACAAGTGGCCATTTTCCTAAGATTAAAACGTGATTTGGTGAGTCACGTTCGTGACTAGGTCTCGGCATTGCTCATCAAATGAATCTCGATTGCTGATTTCCAACTTCAATTCGTGACTCTCAAGAAGTCACTTTTTTATGCATTGGCTGGCCAACATTCTTCACCATTTAAAGTCACGAATTCCAACATAACAAGGTCCTAATCGTGGCAAAATTCTATCACAAATGTGACTTACAAGCAGCCAAATATTACCTCCAAACTTGCATCATTAACTTTGGTCACAATGGTGCCACCAAGATGCTTTCGTTTCCTCACATAAATATGCCAAATAGATGCTTCATTTTGTCCACCAAGTTGCTTCACTTTCTTCCATCAAAACATGTCCAAATCTAGGACAAAATGTGCCACATAACTACTCCACTTTTGCGCCAACCAGCTGCTTGCATCCACTCCACTTTGCTCCTTCATTTTGCCTTCCAAATCGCTTCCAATTCTAACCATAATGCTGTCACCATTTTGTTTCCGAAAAAATGAATTTGAGCTGCCATGCCATCATGAGCCTTCTTTATCACCTCCAAACTGACACCAGTCTTTGCTAAATTGATGCCACCAAAGCTGGTTCTAATCTTTGCCCAAAAAGTGACACTAGGCTGCATTTATAAGCTCCAAAACATGTGTCAAGTGATGTCCGAAACATGTCACTTAGCAGCCACCATTTTGCTCACAATATGCTACAAGTTATCACCAAAACAAGCCACATAATTCTTACAAATTTGTGCCATCAAGCTGCTGGAATTATTCATCAAAACATGCCACAAAATCAGCTTATTCTTGTGCCAAAACACCCTACTTAACCTGCTCATTTCCACCTCAAACATGCTCCATTTTTGCCTCAAATTAATAAAAAAAATTGAGTGTCGCGCTAGCTTTACGAAACTCCAATCATGCTTTGAAATGGCAATGATCATGACACATATTTTGGGCGACGAATCATGTCCCGAAACACATTCGTAACCTCTTCATTCATGGCCCAAAAAAATGTCAATCTTAATGTGCTCTTTTTCCACCGAACCATTCCAATATTTGCACATTTATCTACTGCAATATAATGAAAATATGCTATAATATGAGTATAATATATGTGTATTATTTGCCCTATCACTCTTTATTTTTCCTCATGCTTAGTTGTGAGCATAAAGGGAGGTCGCGCATAGGCAACTCCTTGGTGACATATTTTGAACTGATTGCAGGTTGTATAGGCTGGTTCTTATACAGTAGTTACTTTGATACACGTTCTGTGAAGCTCATTTTCAAAATCCCATTTCCTGATAAACCATACATTTTAAAGAAGAAATGATATAAAATTAAATTTGATAACACAATAGAGGATAGAGAAAAGATATATATACACGCTCAGTTTACAAACCTCGGCCCATTTCATTTAAAAAGTTCAAAATCAAATACAAGTGGAAGCAAATAGTTTGAAAAACTTTCAAACTCAAATCCTGTGTGTATATTCAAATGTCAACATATGTACAAAACCAAACTATCAAAACTGCAAACTGGAGCTCGACCTCTAATATAAGCTCGAAGAACACTGATAAACTCTGTCGTCCAGTAACAGAAGCTAACTACGATCTGCACAATCATTTAAACAATAAACGGGGTGAGTATAAAATATACTCAGTAAGGATTCTTAGCTTATATAACTTAAATGATGTGTAGGGAAAAAATATAAATTAGCACGAGGACGTGCCTACTTATCTTCTCCCTATGGTATCCTCGTATGCCAGTGAAATAATTCACACAGATAGAAAATAACACACAGCTATCAACCACACAGGTTTATCTAACTCATCTGGATCAATAAGATTTCAATATAGCACACAGCATTACAATAAACTAGCACACAACCTCAGTAAAATCACACAGATTAATACGGACCACACAGGTAACTGTATCCACCCAGGATCAATTATATATCATACATATGTGAATGTAAATGTATGAGATGAAATGATAATGTAAATTCACACAGAATGCCCCGGGTTTTGTCCACCATAGCACACAGTAGTGGAAATCCTCTATCGCACACAACAGAGGTATGTCATATAGCCTGATCACACAGCTCTGAGCAAAGCTCATAAATACGGACAATAGCACACAGCAAGTCCAGGATAACACACAATAACTCCTTTATCCACACAGGAATCATATTGACACACAGGCTCGTGTCATACAAATTTTTATGTCATATATGAATATATATATGTATGAATGACATTCATATCAGCACCCAGCATTCGAATGACATTCATTCTGCACACAACGCAACACATAGCATAGCACACAACAAAGCACATCAAACAATACCACACAGGTATTCAATCAATATCCAATCAAGTAATACCACACAGGTAAACAATCCATTTCACTCTCATAATATACCACACAGGGTCACAGAATTATAGAAAATCAATCAAAGATAGATTAACTCAATGTCAACTTGTCACTACCATACAATTTCCATTAGTATAACACTAAAGCAAACAAGTCAACCAAATGTCAACATTTAACCAACCATGTTCGTTATCATATCATTAATCCATTCCACTGTTTTAATCTGATTTGTCTAATTCTAAGACTCTCAACAATTCATTATAGGCCAATTATCATTAGTTTGCCTAATTAACATAGATCCAAATCAGTTACAAATCAGTTTAGTAAGCGTAAGAACACTTACCTCTAAACAAAGCAAAATCAACAAGTAAACACAGCTCAAATACGACTCCAAAGTAGTCAAGATCCTCCTATATATAATGTATAACATACAAGGAATTAACTAAGCATTTACCATATATTCATTCTTTATGCAGAAGAAGCAAATAAAATATGATCAACTTCAAGTCAACCATATATCATCCTTTCCTTATGACTTTATCTTACCCAACTTCATTCATTAGAGCATATCATTTACATAATTCATTCTAACATATACCTAAGTACATTCTAGCTCTAAATATATCATCATTTCCATCAATTACATATAATTACTAATATTTCAAATTTCCAGCAGTAAATCATGTTTCAACCTTCTTGAAACCCTTTTATTTTCCATTCTTTTGCGTCAATCTTATGTCCTCCAATCATCCTTTCAGTTTCTCAACATCGTTCTCAGCAATTCCATAAATTCAAACATCAAGTTATTCTCTATACAATCAGCTAAGCTTATACATAAACTTGAAATCAACCTTCCTTGCTTACCTTAATCAACTTGGATGAAGAATGGAGAAATCTAACTCCCAAATCACCTTCTTTTGATCAAATCTCACTAATCTTAACCCTTTTCCCCTGTTTCTTTACTGTAGAAATGTTTGGTAAATGAAGGTGAGAATTAGTTTCTCGAAACTCCGTAACTTATATTTTTTTCAGCAAAACCAGGATCCACACGTGGTGAAGGCTAAGTACGCGTGGTCGTGCCGAGGATGTGTTCTTCGTGCCCACAGCGCGTACTTGACACTTTTCAGAATTTCTTGATTTTTGTTTAATTATTCCATGTATACCTTTTGTCAACATTTTATATACATTTACAAATTCATGGTTAAACATTTATTTATCGTCATTTTCTGACGAAAAATATCCAGGATGTTACAGTTCTCCCACACTGAGAAAATTTCATCCCAGAAATTTCAAATTAGGATACTTAAAAGCAAACCTAGTTATAAGAATCAAATCGATGGTTTGAAGTAAAATGTACCTCACGGATCAGATGTAGAGTCA
>CANYCX011129974.1:0-15061 GCA_948193385.1 Breynia disticha f. nivosa | reverse complement strand
TTTTTTGTATAAAAATAAGTCACTTTTTAAAAAATTTGTTCTCTATTTGAAAAATCTTAATATCTATCCCATCCCAAAATTTTGGAACAAAATGAGATGAAAATTTTCAATCTATAGAACAAATTTGAATTTTCAATTTATCCTTTCCCGTTCGGAGAACACCCCTAATTCTAGACATTTGGTATAGAATGAGATGAAAAATTGCAATCTATAGAACAAATTTAAATTTTCAATATATCCTTTCTCGTTGCGTAAACACTCCTAATTCTAGACATGTCCGTATTCGGATAATGAAGGTGAAGTTGGACGCCAAACCTACTTGAAGCAGTGAGTATTGTAAGGAATGTTCCTCAAAATTTATTTCAATACAGTGTATAGTCAGTACACAGCTTAGTTACAGACACGTGTTCTCACAAACTTTAATTTGAGGCCTTACCACATCCATGCTTTACTCTTTGTTTTTTTCAAAATTTATAATAAAAAATTCAAAGTACACTAGTATTGTTGGGTTTTTTACCCAAAAAATGTAAAAAAAAATAATTCAGGGTGAGAACTAAGGGTGCGATGTTTAATCTCTGGTTCCGTAATGACGTTATGAGAGACATACAAGTTTTAACCTGTTGTCTCGTTAGGTCTCTTTAAGACTCTGTGCCCTTGGTTCATGGATTAGTCCACTCCCTTCACTAAAACTTTACGAACCGTGACAACATATAATAAGTATAACAATATTTATTAGTTAAAAATAAATAAAAAGACAGTTATCAACTATAGTTGAAAAAACCAATTACATAAGGAAAAAAAAAGCATTTCGTCCGACCGTCCGTTATGCACATGGTTTGATAAGGCTAGATCTTACAATTCAGATGGATAGGTCAAGTTTGTGGGTCGATAAGGTTTGTAAAACGATTAACTTAAATTTAAACTTGACTCATTTAATAAACGAGTCAGAAAATAAAATTTAGATCAAACGTTTAATAAATGGGTTGACGAATTGACCTATTTAATTGATACTACTAGATATAAATGACAATTTTTTATTCAATAACAAGATTAAATACAAATTTAATTTTTATAGTATTTATATAGTAAATAATAATATTTAACAGAAAAAAATAACTAATATAATTATAATATTAATTTACGATTCAAATTCATTTAGACCATACTTGAATCTCCATAACTGAATTCACATCAAATTAAATTGCCAAGATCGAGTCAATTTTGTGAGTTATAGATAAGGCCTTAGGCATGAACCGTTCTCCTGTCCTGTTCACAATTCTAAGCACCCCATGCAAAAGAACAAATCAGAAAACTACAATACCATGCGCAGCAGCAGCAGACCACCAATTGTAGTAGGACTTGTGCCTTTGTTGAATTTAGAATTTAATTGTTTGTCTTAGCACAATATTATTTATTCCATCCGTCTAAAAAAGTTTTTATTTTATTATTATTATTAATATTGAAAAAAGTAAAATGATTATTTATTTATCCTTAATTAATAATCTTAATAATAGTACATTTAAAGTATAATTGTATTAGAATTACACAAAAATTATTAAAACTGACAATTATTATGAGTGTATTTTAAGAAAATTTGTGTGAAAATCGGCAAATGATAATTATTTTGAGACATATAAAATGTTATTTTGTGATAATTTTTTGAGACGGAGAGAGTAATTGCTTTTAATGATAGAGACGTTGCTTTGTACAGATAATGAAGCCAATGGTATCCAACTAATAACATTCGTGTCTACACGTCCATAATAAATGTAAAATTGGAGAAGGAAAGACAAAATATAGGATCCAATATAAGTGAAGAGAAACTATACCTGATTTTTAATATGAGGATAGTTTTTATTTATAATTTTTTTTGTTTTATTGAATTTTATAAATCACATAAAATTAAATTATATTATTTTTATTGAATTAATTAAAAATTCAACTTTTTTTTTCTGTAACTGCATTATTAAATCTCTAACTTGCAAAAACTCATAATAAAACTCTCCGAAATTATGTATACATATTTGGGAAAGCCATAGACATTTCAAAATCAAATTACTTCACTGGAAAGTAACATGGGTTGGGTTGGGTTGGTGGTCCTGTATATGTTTTTTTTGTGAGGTATTTGGGCACCGCAGATTAACTCTCGTTTGAGTCGGGTAGAGCCATAAGGACGGCAAAACTCTCCCAACCGAGTTTTAATGTAGCTGTGTACCCAAAACTCAAACTCTAAATCTCTGATTAAGATAAAATAACGCTATACCAGTTAATTTACGCACTCGATAGTAGTGGTACTGTGTATGCCCTCCACCCCCTTGAACTACTTTTGAGGGAACGATGAGAGTGACTCACAACAAAAGAACCATAACTCAACTTCCTTTCATTTATATACCAATCATTTTTTCTTTGTATATTTCTAGCTGTTTTGTGACTCATTGGCATAAATATTGTACAATCTACCTGATTTTTAATTGCCACACTATTTATATTTTCACAATGGAATCTACTTCTCTTACTTTTTAAATCTTCACATGTTTTGGAAAAGAAATGGCTCAATTCCAAATTGGAGTATAATAGATTAAATTTTCGTATAAATTTATTTAATATCTAAAAATATGCATTTTTTCATAGGGTCGACAATGAACCGATCAAATCGACCAAACATAACCAATATTAAATAAATAAGTATAGACAAAAGATTTAAAAAACTGACTTGAACGGTTCAATTGTAGTTTGATCAATTAAAAAGACAAACTAAACCAAACGAACAGAACCGAATTTACATAATGTTATCTATATTTTATACTAAACTTGAAGTTAACCTAAAAACAATCTTTTCTTTCTCACTTACAAGATACAACGCTATACTATTTCCATCTCTTTCTCAGCCTTTTTCATTTTGTAACAACCATAGTTATGCTGAATTGAATCAATTGCAAAGCTAAAATAATGTATTTGATTAAATTGCTAATCAAACAGATTCAACCGAACCAAATTGGTGATTAATCAGCCCGATAATTTAATTCATCGATTCAACTATAAATTTCATGAAAGAAAACCCGTCAATTCATTTAGAAGTTTTACTAAAAAAGACTATTATTTGAGTTAATTTTATTGGATGTTGAAGTTGAACCGATTATAGCAACATAACATGCGTAAAAAATATTGGTTAATTCTTGGGTGAAAGATCTGTAAAATGGTTCTCATTAAGAACAATATGTAATATTTTATATTATTTTATATAAAATTATATAATTTTTTTTAGTATATAATAAAAAAATTTGTTAAATAAATTTTTATATTTTAAATTATATAATTTTATACCTATTACATAATAAATAAATACGAAAAGTTATTAAACTAAGATGATGACCATTTTATGGATATCCACAGACACCTTCCCAACACCGAAAACGACAGAAAATCACCGATATCCATCGTACAGTTAAGCCACTGGGCCATTTCAACCAAAAAAAGAGACTAAAACAGTCATGAATCCATGCTATTTTCCTCTCCGACCTTTTCTGTCCTCTGCTTCTATTTCCAGTCATCGATCCGCCACAAAAACCGCTTAATTTGAACTTCATTTTGCGAAACAGGGTCATGCAATGGGCGGCGCAATTTAGATCTGTGCAGCTAAGACCTTGTTAAACTTTCGATTTAACAGAATGAACAAAAATGTAATGGGTCCCTATCCGACGCATGGCATCCAACCGTTTACATGACTGGAATTCTTGGAGCCAAAGCTTACCTGTACTGGTATTGGTACAAATTTGTTTTTTATGATAATTTTAATGTAGTAGCAATGAATTATATTAACTAGGTTTTTGTAATGGCTATAATGAATATATTGGTTGATGTGTTTTTAATCTATCAAAGAGATATTTGTTGATCTTGCTATGAACACCATTGTAACACAATGGAGTGTGATGGGGTCAATGGTGGAGGCAAGTTAATAGAGGTCGGTGCACCTATTGGCACCAGAGCAACCTCTTGTATGAGTTCTCTAAGGTTATAAATCAGTGTACCTTTTGATGAACATCGAGTGGTGGGTGTACCGCTAGCTATTTGGGAGAGGCAACACGATCATTGTGGGAGTTGATACAAAAAGATGGTGAGGAAGATGAGCTAAACGACATATTAAAAATGAGTTGATTCAGGCGTACGGTTGTTCTAACTTAACCAGAGATTTCGAGTTCGAGTCCTGGGTACGCAGCTGTGTTAAAACTTGGTTGGGAGAGCTTTGCCGCCCTTGTGGTCCTGCCCGGCTCGAACGAGGATTAATCTGGGGTACTCAAGATATCTCGTAATTTAGAAAAAAAAAATGAGTTGATTCAACACTTTATTGAGTTATTTCTCCAATATAGCCTTTAATTGGTGAAAAACTGGAGAACAAAACTATAATTTTTCAAATAAGGTAAGTCAAAATGCAACTATTGAATACATGCCATGACCTTGACAAGTTTTGTCCATTGGATTAATTGAAGGAAACATAATATATAATCATATTATATTTTGTGGGTTAAGTTGGGCATGTAAAATTTGTTGGTAAAATTTAACATGAATAAATAAGAATTTAATTTTAAGTAAATATATTATTCTTTCAATTTATACTAAAAATTAATTCATACAAATAATGGTATTGGACTGTAAGTACTGTATTGTAATTTGTCTGTAATAAACTACTTTCAATTTTTTGTTAATTTGTTGATAATTTGTAGACAATATATTTTTTAATGATAATTATTTGATAATAATTATAGAAAATATTTTTTATTGACAACTAGTTGACAATATTTTTAAGTATTTTCCTTTTTAATTTTTTTGAAATATTTATTGTAAACTTGTTGCATACTAATTTTAATTTAAATCATATTAATTTGACAATAAATAGACAATTGATAGACAAAACATATACTTATCATCAATTTTTTTTGTTAATTGTTTATTTATTATCTATTAATTGTCAACAATTATACTGTTAACTAATTGTCAACTTATTATCTACTATAAAAATATATATAATTAAGAACATGTTTCTAACGTGTTAATTAATATATTGGGATAAGGTTCATTTTCGGGATTAACGTTTTGTTCAAAGTACAATATTGAGTTCAATCTTCTTTGGTCAAATTCGATGTCTAACATTTTTATTATAGCTAAATTAAGGTGTTCATTAGTACACTAATAAATAGAAGCTTATGTGTTACTAACAATGTTATACTATAGTTACATTAGAATGTTAAATTGTAATATTTAACATAATTAATTCAAAACGACATCATTTTATTATGATAACTGAGATTAAATTATCCAAATAACTCAAAAGTTAAAACAAATCCAAATTTTTTACTAATTTTTTTTTGTCAAACCCACAAAGACGGCTCTTTTTGAGTAACAACTACAAAAAACAACTTTATTTCAATCTTAAATCATCATTTCTACTACTAAAAATGAGATTCTACCATATTTTTACAAACAAAAGAACTTAACTTTTGAACTATAGTATAAACGTTAAGTATCAAATTGGACCTAAAAAATTAAATCTAATATTATACTTTAAACAAAAAGTTAAGACCGTAATTGAACCTTATCTCTTAATATGTTATTAATATGTTACACAATTTTTCTAAGCAAACAATATAAATTTATAGTAAATATAATATTATTGTATGGTTATTTATGTTTTGGCCTTCTATTTATACATTTCAAAAAACACACTCCCTCACCAACGCCAACTGCTGTCCCATCCGTACGCATTTCAACCGGTTACCCACCCAGTTCCCGGTCACATTATACCCCCTCGCTTTCATTCTCTCATTACAGCAGCATGCCATAACTAAACACTTCTTCACTCACGCTCATCTCATGTCTCTCTTTCCCTCTCTTCCTTTCTAATTATCCCTCCCATTATTTCCTCTGACGTGGCACTATTCATCCCCCACTCTCTCCTTCCTTTTCCACTTTTTACCTTCTCTTACTACAACGCTGCCGTTTTACGTTTTTTCCTCTTCTAAAAATGCTTACGTGTATAGCTCGTTCTAAACAACCCGCTGATGACTCACTTACTCACCCGGACCAGTCGTCCACTCAGAACCAACAACAAGTGAAATCGCTTACTTCTCAGGTACTAAAATCCTCCCTAATTAACTCTTTTCTTTATATAATTCCAAACTTTATTTCAAAATCCTCGTTTCATTCATTTTGTATTGTCGTTTTACAGCTTCGTGATATGGCATTGAAAGCCTCCGGCGCCTACAGACATTGCACCCCTTGCACGGCTGGAAGAATGAAAGTCACCGCGGCGGCGGAGTCTTCCGACGCCGAGTCGGAAAAATTTCGGTGGTCGTTACGGCGGACTGGGAGCTCTAGCTCGACAGCGGGGTGGGGTAAAGAGATGGAGGCGAGGCTAAAAGTAATATCGAGTTCGAGTGGAGAAGGGACTCCGAATTCGGTAAACGGGTCGGGTCGGCGGGTCGATCCGGTGGTAGTTTTTGTTGAGGAGAGTGAGCCGAAAGAGTGGGTTGCTCAAGTGGAGCCGGGTGTGTTGATTACCTTTGTTTCGTTGCCACGTGGCGGGAATGATCTTAAACGGATTCGGTTCAGGTACGAAGAAGGTTTTCATGGATGGTTGTGATTGATTTCAGGATTGATTGGATGGTTAGTTTGATTTGATGTCTTATTAATTGGGTGCTTAGAGATATGCTTGTTATACTGCTCTTTACCGGGGTAAATTTTATTACGAGGATTTTGAGGGAGGGGACTCGTTGAGTCTCATTCCGTAAAATTAAAACTGTTTTTACTGAAAAATTAAAAGGTCGAGATTTATTTTTATCGAATCTAACGGTTGTTATTTGTTACCTCATTTAGTGCCTTTTGTAAGGGACTTATAGTAAAACTCCGGCTTTACTTGTTTATTTACGGTCTTATTTTTTAGGAGTGAAAAGAATTATGAAATGAAAAGAATGTGAAAATTTTAAGTTATGTTTGGTTCGTTTAGTTGCAATTCTCCTAAATAATTTTATGGCATCAATTTTAGAACCAATTAGTTACAATGTTTAACTTGTATTTGATTTACGAGTCAGAAACCTTATTTCTTTGGATCTGTAAATTGATAAATTATTGTTATTTTAATAATTAGCTTTTTTTTGTGGATTGAAGGGTTGTTTCGTTTTTGGGTTGTTTTGTTGATTGAAGAGCTGTTTTGTTTAATTTAGTGTGATTGTTGTTGCAGTTTGAGTTTTAGGCTTTGTATTCCTTTATTTTTCTGATTGTGGAAGTTTTTACGTCGGAAGTGTTGAAGCTAATGAAAATTTTGGCTTCCAGGTGAAGAAACAAACAAATTCTTTGAAAAGCAACTAGTTGCTTTATGTTGGTTCTTTATGTAATTAGTTGAATATTTTTAGTTTGGATGGCTTGGTGTTTAGATTTTATTTAGTGGAGCATCCAAACGGTACCTTAAACACCTCTGTTGGGTTAAATGGAGGGAATTAGTTGGGGACCCACAATCCAACAGTAAAAACCACGCCTGGTGAAAAGCAATCCGAGAAAAGTCTAAAATGGGAACTCATTGTGCCTGATTAGTGGTGGTGGGGCAGATTTGATTGTGTTGGCAACCTTTTTTCACTGAGCCTTGTCGTTGTGTCGGAGAAGACTCTTAATCCTTTTCTTTTTCAAACAAACAATTCTTCACGCCTGATTCTCCGTGCCATTGTCACCTTGTGTGACCATTTCCTTGTCCTTTTGTTTTCTCAATTGCCCACCTCATCTTACCTTCCAAAAAACTATTTCCAAGACAAAATATGACTTCCAGCTAATGTTGGAAGTAACCGATGCATGGCTACAGCAAGTAGAGCCTATATTTTAGAAGCTTACGATTGTTTATTTGCATTACTATTACAAATAATGATTGCACTGTAGTTAGTTACCTTTTAGTCAATTATGTGTGCGCTATCTTTTATGCTGTTTGTAATCCATTTTTTAATATCTGTTAGGTTGGTTCTTGTTTAGTAATGATACTGCTTGTTGGTTGAGTACCCACAATTCTTTTGACTGATTAGACATCCACTACCATAATGTTTACACCTAAATTTTATTATATCTTGTGGAGTTGATGATTGTTTTATGTGATTTTCTTAATTAAAGTAAGTGGATGTGCTCCTTTTTTGTCAAAAAGAGGTGCTTAGCGTCCAAATTTAGTGGCTTTATTTATCAATGAAGACCAGATAGATGCATATAATGTTGATTAAGATTGTTGTTTGAGTTTCTAGGCAATGGCCATCAGCCTAGTGAACATGTCTTTTTATTGTGTGGGCTGGCTTAATTACCCTTTTTGTCTTTAGTTTTTGTACTAGGATGAAGATTTTTAATTATCTATGTTGATTTATTGCTACAACATTACTTCATTCCTTTATACAATTAGCAGTATATTTTGCTCGATCATTGTCGAATATCATGGATTTTTAATTGCCTGTTCTTTTATAACATGTATTGCACGTGAATCATGATCTCGTATTCTGTCTTGAATTATAGAAAATCAAGGTCTTAAAATGGATATTGTTTCTTTCTTATAGTCTCAATTTTTCTAACCGTGAATAATTTTTCAACCAGTCGAGATATGTTCAACAAATGGCAAGCTCAAAAATGGTGGGCAGAAAACTTTGACAGGATCATGGAGCTTTACAACGTGCAGAGGTTTAACCGCCAAGCTTTTCCGCTTCCAACACCTCCAAGGTCCGAAGATGAGGTAATTAAAGCTTAACCTGTGAAAAAAAGGCATTTCTTAATTGCATTGCATACTATTAGCCATAATAATTTACTTGTCGTAATTGGTTTATGGTTATGACAACAAGAACACAAAATGGGATTTATGGATTGATTTGATGTTGGAATTGGAGTGATGGATTACACATAATGCTCTAATTTTAACTATGCTATTCTGAGAAGTTATTGCAGACCTCAAAAATGGAATCTGCTGAAGCCAGCCCCGTGACACCACCACTAAACAGAGAACGGTTACCTCGCAATTTATATCGTCCGACTGGATTGGGCTACTCATCGTCAGATTCGCTTGACCATCATCCAGGACAAGGCCGTAATTATTGTGAATCAACTGGTCTCACCTCAACTCCAAAGCTCTCTAGCATCAGTGGGGCAAAGACAGAGACATCTTCGATGGATGCTTCCATAAGAAGTAGCTCATCAAGGGATGCAGATCGGTCAGGAGAGCTTTCCATTAGTAACGCCAGTGATATGGAAACCGAATGGGTTGAACAGGATGAACCAGGAGTTTACATCACCATTAGAGCGTTGCCTGGTGGCAAAAGGGAACTGAGACGAGTCAGATTCAGGTAAGAATCAATGTTATGATTTTCACTTTTTTAGAGTTTATCTAGAGCCCTATCATTTGCAAAATGATTAAAAAATAGGTTGCATCTTGGCCATAAATTTCAACTATGCAATGAATGCTGCAAACTTCAACCCACACATTATCACGTAAAAGTTGAGATTTATTTCGGTGCAGCAACTCTTTAGATATCTTAATGTTAATCCTAAAAAAAAATGTGAATTGATTCAAGTTCTTGGGACTTAAGGAGATACAGTTTAAAACTTCTTTCCCGTATGGATTTGGCACATCCGGAACTTTAGACCAATTTGAAGATAACATCATTAGCATGTCATATTCACATAGACCTCTGCTAGTGCATCATGTTCTGCATGTGAACACTGTTTTAATCACGCCAATAAATTTTCCCCACGAAACAAAGAAACTTTACAGTGAATTATAGACAAGAAAAAAATCATGGAGTTGTTGAGGAGTTTCCTCAATTTGATTTCATTTGATCCCAGCTTGATGGTTTTGGCAAGCAAAGTGTAATGGCTACGATTAAGATCCAACTTGCTTCCAATTATGACCTCAACAGATTGCATTGAAAACAAATCATTACTTCTGTATCATGTTGTTTCCTGTCACCATCTTTCTTATAGAGTACAGTCTTTGATGAATCTTTTGGTGTCAGAAAGCATATTTCATTTTAGGTGTCTAAATCATCCTTTGCGTCTCGTGATTATATAGTACATACTCCTAACTGTTGCTCGACAATACAGCCGAGAAAGATTTGGGGAGATGCATGCCAGACTGTGGTGGAAAGAGAATAGAGCCCGAATACACGAGCAATACTTGTAAAGCAGGGAACACAATGGCCACTGCTGCTTGCTTCTTCCAAGGATTGTGGGGGTGTTTTATTCTCATTTCCTTCTGCAATACTAGTAGAATTTCCCTGTCATAGAGATCTGAACTGCTGCTGGCACCGCTCAATCTTTGAGGGGCGAATCGCGATCCTAAAGCATATATATAGCCTTGCAGGACGAGAATCGTGAGCTTAGATGTATGCTTTTACAGTTTCTTCAAAATTGCGGGTGGATAAGTGGCAATGGTTGTGTATTTTACATCACAAAGCATCAATGAAAGAATGTGTTTTTCCTTTCTGTATCATTTCTTCGTACATTTTTTGTTTCCTTGCAATTGATAACAAGCATGGTCTTTGCATTCTAATCAAGGAATGATTCCATGTGGCTGTTAGGAGTTTGCGACAGGAAGACATGGCAACAAGCTACAACATTGAAAGCAAATCATGGAGAATTTGTACATTTGTCTTCTTCTTCTCTCTTATAATAATGAGCTTCACCGACAAATACTGGTTGAAATTGTAAGTTGAATTAGGTTAGCTTCACTATAAAAGCCAAAAATCACACCTAAATTCCTCATCATTACACCAACAAATACTCCTCTAGTTAATATAACTGAGAGTTTATTCAGCTCTGCTTAAAAGTGGTAAAGATGCAAACAATGTAAATGAATCTTCTGATGAATTTAACTCTCATCTAAGTCGGAAAGTGTTGGAAATAGAACGTCAGGTGGCTTCTACAAGAACAGACAGCGAAGAAGACCTTAAACTCATGCAGAGAGAAGACCTAATGTCGTTCGGAGCAAAGATGAGTTGAATATGCTAAATTACGATGAGGAACTGACGACGATACAAAATGCTACCTACACATATTATATTGCTACTATCTACTTTGTGACGACAGAGGCAAGGATGTTGGTTTATTCGGCTGTTTAAGCCAATCATTTATTCCTCTCTTCAGTGGTTAATTATATCACGAGGACTGTCCTTGATGACAACACCTCTTATTTACTAAAATTGTACAAATTACGTAAAATAAAAACTATATTTTACTGAAAAAAAATGAAAAACTCATATTTATTTTCAAGACTCAGACATTTCTAGAATATTGAAGATAGAACTTCATTTCTGTAATGGTTGTTATGAATGTACTGTACATAACTAACTGCTGAATGTATCTATTATTTATACTAGCTTACATCAAATAAGGTCATGTACAATAACTAACTTATATTTACATGATATTCCACACACATCCCTGCAAGTTGAAGTGGAACCAGATTCAACTTGGATGCAAACTTGTTGAACATTGAGGCTGGCAATCCTTTTGTAAAGATGTCTACTGATTGATTAGCAGAACATATGTGCTGGGCCACTGGGGTTTGATGGAGCCCGGTTTATAATGATGACGTTCAACTTTTAGGTGCTTAGTATGCTCGTGATAAACCGAATTCTCCGTTATTTGTATGGAAGCTCTATTATCACACGAAACCTGAATTTGAAACACCTGTAGCACCTGCAGATCATCTAGTAAATACGAATCCATAACAATTATGTCACTACAGATCCCATATTTTTGTACTCCGCTTCTGCTGATGATCTCGAGATTGTTGTTTGCTTCTTGCTCTTCCAGGAAATTAGATGATTTCCAAAAAATATTGTGTAGCCTGTGGTCGATTTTTTAGTTTCCATACAGTTTGCGTAATCAGCATCTGTGTAGCACAACATAGTAGTACCCCTGCTGCTGTAAAACAATCCGAAGTGTAATGTGCCTTTCAAGTAGGACAATATATGCATAGCTCCTCGCATGTGATCTGTACAAGGTTTGTGCCTAAATTGGCTTAAGTGATTCACTGCATATTTGATGTCCGGCCTTGTAAAATTGAGTTATAGAAGTTGTCCCTTCGACCTGGGGAATTGATTTGGCTTAGTTAACTCCCCTCCACTAACTGCAGCATAATTCTGTCCTGGATTAATAAGAACAACCGACTGCTTAGCTTCACTCAGCCCTGCATCCATTAACAGATCAAGAGCATAGTTGCGCTGTGACAAAAACACTCCTTCAGCATTCCACGCAATCTCAACCTAGAGGAAGTACTTGGCTTTTCCAAGATCCTTAATCGTGAATGCATCATGCAACACTTGTTTCAGATGAACAATCTGTGAATGATCATTGCCTACAATAAGAATATCATCCACATATACAATTAAGGCCACAAAACTCTTGCCTTCTTTCCAGGTAAACAAACAATGATCGTGTGTAGATTGTACAAACCCATGTTCAATCATTTTGGCAGTGAAAGCAGCATTCCAGTTTCTGAAAGCCTACTTGAGCCCATAAAGTGACTTGATGAGCTTACATAATTGCCCCGATTTGCCTTTATTATACCCCTCCGGATGTTGCATATAAAAATCTCCTCCTGTAAGCTCCCATGAAGAAAAGCATTATTAACATCTATATGGTAAGTGTCTAGTTATGTATGACAACCAAATAAATGAGAACCCTTATAATTGTCCGGTTGACAACTGGTGAAAACACTTCACGAAAATCTACTCCAACCACTCGAGCAAATCCCTGAGCTACTAGGCTGGATTTTGACGGATCAATAGATCCATCTGTCTTAAATTTTAGTTTATATTTCCAGACACTCCCTACCACAAACTTTCTTAGAGGCAAGTCACACATTACCCATGTATTGTTTTTCTCCAATGCCTCAATCTCCTTTGCCATAGATTCTACCCAATCAGGGTCTTATTTGACTTCTTCGTAATTTTGGGGTTCTTGTATTTGTACCTGACTAGCTACAAGCGGACCATGTACATTCATAACAGCTATTACATAAACGAATATTATACTCAATATTTCAAAAGTATCTACGAGTCTTGATGGTATCATTGCACCAAGTTCTTGATATAATCAATTTCTTTCAACATTCAATTCGATCAAAACCTAAACCTTCTTGTTCTTACTTCATAGTGGAACTCCATTTTTAAAATTGTTTATGTTATGGACCAAAACGGGATGCGTCTGACGCGAAGCAAGAGCACAGCCAGAAACACTATTCATGCATGCAGTGGTGGAAGCTGACGTGGAAGCATCTTTTGTTATTTTTCATTCTGTTTGTTACAACAGACTACTTTTCTTTCTTAGCATCAATAATCGTAAAGGGTTTATCAAGGTGCCAACTCAGCATTCCACTAACTTTTTATCTATAAACCTCAACTCTTAAAAATTTTCCTAATGCTATAAATCTCATCATCCACTTTAATACTCAATTAGTTGGGACCTACAATTATTATATTTTTTATATCACACGTATACATATATAAAATAATTTTTATAAATTTTTATATATACTAAAAATAATAATAATATAAATTTCATAAAATAAATTTTATGAAATATTAAAAGATAATAAAATAAATATGGATATGGAAAATTATTTAGTGCATTTGGTGGAAAATATGAATATGGTAAATTTGGTGGAAAAAAAGGATTGAATTGATTTTGAGAATTCTCAAAATTACTATTGCTTAAATTTTGAGAAAATAATGTATTAGAATTTGATTTCATTGTTTTAAGAAAAATTTTTAAAAAAAAGTGAAAAAATTAACTCAATACATACATATTTATATATATATATATATATAAACTATTACATTTTAAAAAAAAAGTTAATTTCTTAAGTGGTGGGGTCCACATTTAGTGGACCCCACACACTATAGAGCGCATCACCTGGGTGATGCGCTCTTCCACATCACCCTCTCCCTAATGGGAGAGGTTTTTGTAATGCAGGTACATGGGGGTTATGAACCCCTCATTAGTGATGCTCTAAAACCCAAACCAATCATCCTGCCACATCAGCACTGAGTCACATCCACGTTAGACAAATGACCCACCGACCTAACATGTGGACATGCCACGTCACCATTCGTATCTCTTTCTACCACTTGGCTGCTTATGTGGTGAAGCCATGTCATCATTGCGCCTAGTCAGCTACAACACATGTTTACAATTCACTACAAAAAATATATGCTTTTAACGACCAAAATATTTACGAGGGGTAAAAATTCGGTCGTTAAACATAACGAGAGGTTAATTTTTGGTCGTTAAAAACAATTAACTCAACAAATGAGCAAAATAAAAAATTTTATAACGAAGGTACTGATATATGGTGGTTAAAAGTACAAAATTTCCTCGTTAAAGAGAGAAAAAAAACCCAATTCTTTAATAGCCCCACGCACCCACAACAACCCATTACTCTCCAAATTCTCTTCTCTTCCTCACCTCGGCAGAAACTCCCTCTCCAGTTTCTCTCTTTTCCCCTCCATGATATCTCTGCACCACCAACTTCCTCTTCCCCTGCCGTTATCACTCACCTCTGCTGTGACGTTTAATCTTCACAGGTAAACTCTATCATGAAATTTTATCTTTTTTAATCAAATCTCAGTAGTGTTATGTTTTATTATTTTACAACAATGATGGTCAAACATTGTAGTGCTGGTGATATTTGATCTCTTCGGAGTGAACTTAACGAAGATTGGGTTCTGGGAAATCTAAGAATTTATTTATGTAATGAACTTGCTATGCTTGGTTTTTAGATGCGACAAATTGTTTGGGAATCTGAAATTGGAGGTTGTGACCCTAGAATTGTTTATTGATTGATAGTTTTAGCATGGATATGGTTGGCCCTGGGAAATGCTCACCACTTACTTGGCAACAGACTTGGTTGTGATGGAACTCCCCTTTCACAATTTTCATTAAGTTTGCAAGAGAAACTACTGATGTAAGTGATCTGCAACTCAATTTCAAGATTGACTTTAAATGTAGTGGAGTAACTCGAGGGCATTATGAAGAGTATATGCATTCAAAA
>CANYCX011129962.1:0-10769 GCA_948193385.1 Breynia disticha f. nivosa | reverse complement strand
CATGGATCGTGTTTAGATCAACACAGGAATTTGATACGAACACGACCTCGTGCTCAATAGAGCATGACCTGTGTTAACTAAGAAATGCAACCTAAGCACATCTCATGTTCATATTGGCACGACATGCCAACTGGGAAGATTGACATGAGCATGTCTCGTGTTCATCTAGAACGACTTTGTACTGTTCCTCTGCACTTCATTTATTCGTTATCTTGCATTTCACTTACTGAGTATATCTTTATACTCACCATTTAAATTGTTTAAATGATGTGAAGATCGTAGGTAGCTGCTTTTGGACCAGATTCGTGGTGATCAGATGCTTAGAGCGATGTTTGAATGAGGTCTGGCTCCAGGGATTTTGTATTTCAGCTTTTTGTTTTGTACATTGATGTACATATTATGTATATATAGTTTGGATATGTTTTCAAACTGGATTTTTGCTTCCGCATGTGTGTACAAATTTTTGGGGCCCAGAGGGTTGTTTTATAAATATAAGTATTTATTTTTCTCTCTCCTTTAATCTATTATGTAATATTTGATGAAAATTAGGATATGTGTTTTAAAAATTGAGCTCCACATTAGCCTTCACTTGCTTCCACCTTGGATGTCCACACGTGTGACAAGAATCAATCTCTGTGGTTGCACCCCAGTAAATCATGCAATTATTTTTGCAAGAATCAATTACTTTGTAAGGCAAACCTAATCCTTCAACCAATTTTTTAGTGTCATAATATGTCTCTGGTAACCTCTTTGTGTGAGAAATGCATCTAGCATAATCTGATAACATGTTATTTTTAATTTGGATTTCAGGTCAACTAATTCTATCGTTGCAGCTAATTGAATTATATCACATCCAGATTATAATGGCCTATTCGCAGCTTATAACATAACGTACATATGTTGAGCTTCTGAATTTGGGGGCTTCGACATGTGTTGAATGTTCGGAACTTCTTCTGCATCATTTTGCTGATTATAATCAATATCTATAGTAGGATGACCACCAAAATCGTCGTGTACCATCTACTCCATATTCATCCCAAATTGATCTCTCCAAAAACTTGAACCATCATCGACATTATAATTTATCGAATTGACACCATAAGTACTACTATTGCTACTGCCTACATATCATGACTCACTCAATAATGCATTAAACATTTATTCTGTCTCTTCGTGTGCATTCTGCCAATAGTAATCGATAAAGAATATGTTCTTTCTTTTTTTTGGACTACAAAATTTTCTATTCTGACGTCTCTTACAAGGACAACATACTAATGAATTAACTACATCAAACGTATCATTCGACATATAGAACTCCATGAATTGTTCAAAGCTGTTAATAAACTCATCGTTCAAGTACCCCTCAATAGTATGTACATACATCCACTCACACATTTTCTCTTAATGTGGATATCTTTAAAAATTACCCCTGAATAAATGACATAAAACTATGCATAAACACACATAAAATTAAATAATAAATAAATTATTTAAACATAGAAAAAAGCTTTGATTAAATTAACACTTATAGTTATATCCGTTAAAGCTTCCAACAAACGAACAATCCAATGTTTTTGTCTTTTTCTTCTTCTCAAACTATCGATCACTATATTATTATTAAATGTTTATGATGCATACTTCAAAAAAGATTAACGACATATTTATAGACAAATTTGGAGGGCAAAAATCCTGGCGAGTATTTTCTTCTTCTCAAACTATCGCTAATGTGGCCGCTAATTTTGGCGAGTATTTTTCCCACGTCATTATACACCAGATCCAACAATTAGCATCCATGTGGATGTTAAGTGGACGGTAAACTTGGCGTGAAACTTTCCTGCATCACTATTCACAGGATCCATTAATTTAGCGTCCACTTAAGCGCTAAATTAGCGTCCATGTGGACGATAAACATTTAGCGTCCACGTGGACGCTAAATGTGTGAATTTAGCATTCAAATTCAGTGGACACTAAAATTTGGACGCTAAATTTACAAAATCTTGTAGTGATAAGTTCAAGAATACTTATTAAAATGGTCATGAAATAATAAATAGTAGTGAGAACCATCTATTGCGTTAACAAGGGAAGTCCCCAAACATCATTCAAATCAATTCTAATGCCCTAGTGGCTTTAATTGAAGAAATGGGAGATGAAAATTTATGACTTTTGCAGCATGGTACTTATACTTGAGCACTAATAATGTAGCCATAAATAATAAATAGTTGTGAGAAACATCTATTGCTCCTAAATTGGACATAGTACTTGTTTAACTCCTAGAAGAACTATTGCTATGAAAAAGATGTGGGTTCCAAAGAAATAATATTATTTAATGTTGTGCACTTGTTCAACTATTATGGATCCAAATTATCTTGGACACGAATCAAAGAAAATCAAATTTGTGATTGAAGGTACAAATGGGGAAAGGAAACTTCTCATAGTATGAGTAATGATGATTAATTTGATAATAACTTGAATGATGCATATTTGACTTTGCTAAATGACGTTGAGAAGGTATTAGACATGAATAAAAATCAATATCACAGGAGTTTGTTCTTGAGATTGCATCATTGTCTAAAAAGTTGGATAAATGGATAAGGTTAATTCTTACACTAATGATATAATGATTGCCTCTAAGTTGATAGAGAATGATTTACCTTATGTTCATGATGATTGTTTAAAAAGGCAAGAAGAATTGCACAGTGAGATTAAAAGATTCAAAAATGAATTTTCTTAAGTGATTAGAAAGTTTACAGGTGGTAAACAAAACTTTGAACAATTACTTTCACTTCAAAGATATTCAATCTCTAAAAATAGTTTAGGTTGTGGTCCATATCAAAGAAACAATCATGATTGATTTCAAAATTAACCAAATAAATTGAAACTATTTCTCATGTTCAAAATTTACCTACTAATGCTAAATGCTTGAAATTCGAACATAGTGCTTACAATTTTTTTTGCTTAAGAACTATCCTATTGAACTTAGTTCATGTGACTAACCCAAAAGGACCAAAGCAATTTGGGTACAAAATCAAAAACAATTCATTTTGAAGTACAAGAAAGGATGATGGCTCCACCTAGTACTTGATATGTGGTTCATGGTTTCTCAAAGCACATATGTGGAGATGAGAACTTGGTTGTTGAGATTAAATCAAAGAATTAAGGATTTGTCACACATGATGATTATAACAACAGGGTAAAATCATTGGAATTGGTAAAGTAGATAAGGAACATTTTCTAACAATTGAAATTGCTCTTTTGGTTGATGAATTAGAACATAATTTGCTTAGTATGTTTCAACTTTATGAGATGAATTATGATTTGAAATTTATGTCTGCACTTCTTATGGTTTCAAATGATAACAAAGTAGACTTTATTGCATAAAGGCATAAAACTACCCATGTTGTTAACATGCGTGATAATTCATTGGTTTCTAACGAAAGTAGCTAACAATATGTTGGGTTATTAAGTATAATGTTAATAATATTGTTTTTGGTGCTTGTTCGTGAAAAAGAGTTTAATGAATTGATGCAAGGTGAATTTTAAATGAATATGAAAGGAGAGAAAAAATTTTTTCCTTTGATTACAAATGAAACAACTTAAGAAAATAATTTTCATCCATACAAACAAGTACACCAAGGAGCTTCTCTAAAAGATTCAAAATGGAAAACAGGCAATACAAAAACACCTATGGCATCAAATCTCAAACTTCAAGAGCATGAGAATGAGGTAGATTAAAAGTTTTATAGAGGTATGATCGATTAATTATTATGTTTAACTGCCTCAAAACAAAATATAGCATTTTTTACTTACCTATAGATAGATTTATTTCATGGTTCATGGTATGCTTATTATGAAAATTTAATTTGGACACATATTGTGAAAGGACCAAAATTATTGGAGGGTTGATATTGTTTTACATGTCGTGTCTCCATATACCTATTTGATATGACAATACAAGAACCATGAGTTTAAATAAAATCAAATATTGAATAATAAAACAAAGCATGTAGGAATGAAACATGTGTTTCTACTTAATCGTTACTTGTAGGATGATACTTGTATTAAGCTTGTACTTACTTTGGACCAATTGCTAGAACCATTAATTAAACCACATAAAGAAGACCCATTCCATGACATGAAAATGAGAATTGAAAAGTGTACCTTGATTTATCCTTGATGTATTGACTTGTAATTTTTTTATCGTACACTTGCATATACTCCCTTACAATAATATGATCAAGCAAGTACAACCTTACATTGAGTAAACTAGTTACCATTAGCTTACATTTACTTGAAATTATCAAAAACATGAATACAAGACTTTCCAATTTAGTAATCATAGCTTTAATCAAGTTAAATCAATCCCAAAAGGAACCATATTTTTAATTGACCAATAGGAACCCTTAGTCAAGTAAAAGTGAGAAATGTCGAGCCACTAAGAGGCCTTAGTCGAGTAAAACTATCTCATATCATTTAGTCAACCAAAAAACTCTTTACAACCATGAAATATATTGATATACGCTATATCAATTCATAAACACATACTAGTTGACAAACAACTAACTTTAGTCAACTCAAGGGAGAGTTCTAAACATATTAAACAGAGTCACAAATTTAAGGGCAGAAAGAATCTACATTACTGATTGACTCTTATATTACGCATATCATTTTTTTATCTTGTGATTGCACTATGCTTGGTACTTTACACATTAATTGAGCTTATTTGAAAACTTTTGAATTTGATGATTATGTTGTGTTTAATCTTGATATTGATTCTTATACACATGGTTCATCAAATTTGCTTTTAAGATTCCATACATATGAATCTCAATCTTCATTTTCATTAGTTTGTTTGATAATGTCAGAAAAAGGGAAGAAGTCTTTTACCTTTAGATAATGTCACAATTAAGAAGAATATGTATGCATGCAATTGATATGTTAAATGAATAAGCTGAAATTAAAAAGGGAGAGGCATATCTGATTTTGGAATTGATATGTCACATTTTGATAATATCAAAAAGGAAGATATATATATGAAATTAAAATGATTAGTTAAGGAATGAAGTATGAATTGTTGAAATGCTTGATTAAGATTCAAAAAGGTGGAGAACTATGCATGAAAATTGTTGAATTATTCACCTTTTGCTCAGTTAAAAAGGGGAGATGCATACATGAAATTGACTTAGATTCAAAATGGGAGAGAATGTGCTATAATAAATTGGAATGAATGAGAAATATCTTGAAGTATCCATCAAATTGTACTATTCTTTCATCTTTTGATAATAATAAAAAGGAGGAGATGTTTAAATGAAATTAAAGAAATTGATTGATGAATATTAAATAAAGATTGAATTGAAATTGAAATTGTTTCATTTTTATAATGTTCAAATGACAAGAACAAAGAGCTTAGTTAAATATTCCTTGTGGTAAATACATTGCCAGATTACAAGTGCAACAAGAAGAAGAAAGTCTATAAAATAAAGATAAAACCCAGATTGCAAGTACAACAAGATGTGTTAGTTGGTAAGAAGAGATGTTTAATTGAATAACGTCACACGTGCAAGCCTAAAATTAAGCCTAGCATTTTGTTGAGAAAAAAAAGTTTATTACTCAAATAAAATGAGGTTATAGTTGACTAAATCTGAAGAGGATTGATACAAGCAACCTTAAGATGAGTCTTGGTAGTGGGATATTAATTGCAAATAAAATTCAAACTTTCAAATGATGCACAATGTATTAGTTGACCAGAGAAAGTTATTAGTCAACTAAACTAAGTGAAAAAGTTGTTAATCGACTTCAAAGCCATTTTGACGGAACATTAGTTGACCAAAAGAAATCATTAACCAACTAAAGCATATTTAAGGCAAGTTAGCTAACTAGGACAAAGTTTTAGTCGACTAAACTAGGTGAAAAGTGAAAAATAGATTTTGGAACAATTTCAAAGAATCATTAGTGGACTAGAACAATAGATTGTCAAATAAAAGTGCTTTCAAAGTCAAGCGATCAAATTTCCAATAGTTCTAAAAGTGAACCAAGCGTGCCTAACATTTGTATTTTCAAAAGAGGGTATCTAAAGACTCACCAACTTTAAAAACATCACAAAACACATAACAAAGAGAAAATATACAACCACTCTAAACAACTATCTTGAGAGAAATCAAAGATAAAAACATCATTGTGCTTGAATTTTATTATTCTTATTCTCCGAACAACTTAGTGTTGTTTTATTGAACTTTATAAACAACTTCTAGATGCTATTGAAAGTGAAAATTGTAAGAGTTCTCACTTATCTAGAAAGTGAAGTTGTAAGAATTCTAACTTTGCTAGAAAGTGAAGTTGTAAGAGTTCTCACTTTTCAAGAAAGTGAAATATAGCGCTTGACTAAAAATCTTTAGTAGAGGTACCAAGGTAGTGGAGGTAGGTCAATTAATGTCGAACCACTATAAATCTATGTGTGCTTTGTTGTTGCCACTAAGTGTTTGTTAAAATTCTGCAAAAACAAAAGCCTAAAAATGTCAAATACATGATTCAACCCCCTTCTCATGTATCCTTCAGATTGAATTCAACATGCATATATCCTTTGAAGACTAGATTTTTTTCTTTCACTTTGTCACTTCATTGCTTAGCTGAATACAGTGGGGTTTTGAATAAGTCTCATCAATCCCCTTGTATTCTTAGTCGAACCCCATAGCCTATAATGAATGCAAGAACAATTCTTGACTCGTATACGCACTCCCTAAGCCAAATACTAAAGAATAGGAGTTAGTAATCCTCATTTGTCTTTGTCAATTGTGTGTGCTTAAACTTAGAAGACAATAGCTATTTAGGCAGCCTTTTGGTGCATTCTAGGATGTGTTTGAAGGTTTGTAAGAGTTATTGTACAATAAACACTTATTCCACAATGTTTTTTGGACCCAAATCATAATGTTAGTACAATAAACTAGATGACTAGTTCATTATTCTCCTTTTTTATGATCCTATTTTGATTCTTATGATGATTTTACGTAAAAACTATTTTGTTTTCTACTACATTCGTGTGTTATTATTTCCATTAAAATCCTACACAAACTAGTGATCTGGATCCAAAAACCTAGCAAATAAAGCATCTCTGGTTGGATTCTAAGGCCACCATTCTCTTCAGAGTGGGCTCTAGAATAGTTGCATCACTCATCCAACCATCATCCAAACCAGCTATGAATTTCTCAAATGCATGAATCTCCTCCATCCCACTAAGGTTACCAACTCCACCCAAACTACCATCATCATCCTTTAAATCAATAATATCAGTTCTCTTAAAGGTTATAGAAAAACTTTCTTCAATTCTATATTTTCTAAACATGTCATCAAAAATTTCAAAGATCACTGGTTTGTTAGAAACACAATTAACCAGTCCATTGCTTCATTGACCATCATCCATACTACCATACCTCTTAGTAGAATGGATCCTCACTCTATCCTTAGCTAAAAATTTTCCAACATAATAATGAAAATGTTGTTAGTTGGGGTTAATTTTTTCAAAAATTAGTAAACTAAGGTTGACTAAACCCATTAATTATATAGTTTAGCATCCTCTAATTTTCTTGCCATTGATCAAAACCATCTTCCTAAGCACATTTTAGGATAGCTGTATTGATCAACTTGATTCTTTCTTGTATAACATCAATATCATCACTTATTAACGAATAAGAGAAGTCCTTAGGTTTTTAAGTATTTATTGAGAGAAAATACTACCAACTTTTGCTCTCATAATAATAAAAGATCTTATGAATTTAACACACAATAAAAATGGCAACAAATTAAAAATTTAATTAAATGTACCTGATGAATGCATAAGAAATTTGAGAGAGATCTCTTGAATGATAGTAAATTATGGTCTCGCTCTCCTACAAACATAATTTGACAAGTCAAAAAATTTGTATTTTCACAATTTATGCTACAAAATGACTAAATTAATAAAGTATGTCTCTTAACAACTATCATGGACCTGCATACGACCCAGGTTGGAACATCCCATGTGAATAAGTAGTTATACAATTGGTACATTATTTCCTTAATTCTATAAATATTGCAATGTTTCTAAGTAGTGGTGTTAGTGCCTCATGATGAGTAATGCATAACAGACATATCATGATTAATCAAAGTATTTTCTTCTTCTCACACTTCTTCCTCTCTTTCTGTGCTTCTTTGCCTCACTCTTTTCTCTTCTTCTGCTTCTACTTTCTCTCTTTCTCTTTTATATTACTTCTTTTCTCACGTCTGAACCATTACAGTTGCTATAAGAGCTTCTGGTTTTCGTAATCTGTAAACTGTCTTCATGGCTCATGAAGGGACGAGGCTCAAGGCACTCGACGAGCAGATCAAGAATTTAGAGGCTCAAATGAATACCTGGATCACATGGAAAATAAAAATGGAAACCCATCAAACTAAAACTAATCAAAAGCTGGAGATTGGATGAAAATCACAAAGAAGTAATGAGTTTGCTGATAAGTCTCAAAACTCACATTACACCATCAGGAGAAGGATCATCCAATGTCAATACCACGCCCACAAGAAACTATGCAGGAATCCTTGCTACTCATCAAACTAAAACCACTCAGAATAATCTTGCAACAATCACCCTAAACACATCAATTAGAAGTCAAACCATCAACTCCACCATACCTCTACTGCAAAATGCAAATCAATTGTGGCCTAAGATGGAGTTCACTTTGAAGGGAAGCATCCTAGAGTTTTGGTTAGAAGTTGTCAGAAGGTCTTTCAGGTATACAACATACCTCTAGAGAATCAAGTCAAAACCTCAGCAATGTTCCATAGCAAAAAGTCAGATGTGTGGTATCAAGACTGGAAGGAAGGCAGAAATGTGTTAGTATAGGACAAATTTGCAGGGGATTTATATGAAAGATTCCAAGATCCTAGAGTAGTAAATATAGTAGAGGAATTTCGTAAATTAAAATAAATAGGAACAATGGAACAATACCAAGAAAGATTTGAGGAACTTAAGGCATTGGTGAAAAAGGAGAATCCAGGACTGGGAGAAGATTATTTTATAAAGGCATTTGCGGGCAATCTCAAGGAAGAACTCATCTAGGTAGTCAAGAGGTTTAAGCCCTCCACTTTGAAGGAAGCTTATAATCAAGCGAGGCTTAATGAAGCCCTCCATCAACCAGAGAAGTATAAACCCAAGCCATACTCAACTGTAGCAACCTCAAAACCAGTCACGATCACAAACAAACTAGCTTATCAGCTATATACGAAACCATTTTACCATAGCAAAACTGAAATAAAGAGAGCTTAGAAAATGCTATAAATGTGGGGATAAGCACTTCCCTAAGCATCAATGTAAAATTAAGCAATTGCTACATATGTTGCTAGATGAATTAAAAACCACCGAACAGGAGGAATGCCATAAATAGAGCTAGAAACTCAAAATGTGCCTGAAAGTCAATGAAACTGAAGAGGAAAATGGAGGGGTATCAATTCGTGCCTTAAGTGTAAGGTCATCACCTAATGCATTCAAGATCAAGGGAATAATGGGAAAAAAGGTAATCAGTGTCTTAATTGATACAGCTAGTAACAATTCCTTTATTGATGCGACACTAACTGTTGAACTTAAGTTGTTGACGGCACCCACCAACCCTTGGTAGTGATTGTTGCCAATTGAGACAAAATCATATCTACTTCTAGGTGTGAGAAATTCCAATGGGAAATACAGGGCAGGAATTTCTGTGCAGACCTAAAAGTAATCTATTTAGGAGGTTGTAATATGGTTTTAGCCCTAGATTGGATGGAGTCTCATAACCTAATTTGTTTTGACCTAAAAACACGAGAAGTGATAGTGCAATTGGAAGGAAAACCAGTGGTCCTACATTCTCAAAGGGAGAACAAGGCTTATCAGCTGCTGAAAAGGAAATGGGTCCAAAAGCTATTCAAGAAAGGGTTAAAAGGAGTTACTGGCCATTTATTTATGATGGTTTCTGATATCAAAACTGCAAAAACAATTACACCAAAAATACTAGAACTCTTACGAGAGTTTTTAGCTTGTTGAATTGAAGAACCTACCTCCCCACAGGCACTGCACCACAAGATTTCCCTTAAACCAAACACTAAACCTATCAATCTCTGTCTCTATCGATATCCCTATTTCTAAAAGGCAGAAGTGGAGAAGTTAGTCAAAGAAATGCTATCAACCTTGGTAATGTAGCCCAATCACAACCCTTATGCATCCACTGCCCTTCTTGTGAGAAAGAAGGATGGAACATGGCGGTTCTGTATGGACTATCAAGGTCACAATGATATAACGATTAAAGATAAATTTCCCATTCCAATAGTGGAGGATTTAACGGACGAACTGTATGAAGCCAAAAATTTTTCTAAGATTGATCTTAGGGCAGGATATCATCAATCAGAATGGCCAAGGAAGACATACCAAAAATGGCATTTAAGACTCATCAAGGGCATTATGAGTTTCGAGTGATGCCATTCGACCTTACCAATGCACCAGCAACTTTCCAAACTATCATGAATGAGGTATTCCAAGAGTATTTGTGCCACTTTTGTAGAGTTCCAGCAACCTCTAGAAAGGGGGGGATTGAATAGAGGTTGTAAACTTACAGATTTTTGAACGTTTTTGCGGAATTAAAATGAGCAAGAGAGAAAGAGAAGATCAAAATAAAAAGTGTAACATCCCAAAATTTAGGTAAAATACAGTATTTTAATTAAAATACGTAATAAAATACGAGCAAAATACTACGAAATTTTTCGCGAAATATTTT
>CANYCX011129310.1:0-11398 GCA_948193385.1 Breynia disticha f. nivosa | reverse complement strand
ATATATCTAAGACCATAGTTCATACCCAAGAGCTAATTGACACTTCCATATACACATCACTTACGAAACATAGACACATTACAACACATATTCATTCATGTCACAACATTATCTCTAGTATGAAGGTAAAGCACATTCCTTTAAGACACTAGCATCCAAATAAATTCTACCCTAATGCTTTAACATAGAACATGCACCTTACCAATACATACACATACACACACATAAATCCTCTTTGAACACAACATAACTATCCACATACCAAGATATCACATCCTCACACAAGTAAATCAAACAATTCCATTACCATGAATTTAATCAACTTCACAACATTAAACACCATCCATTCAACACCCTCTACACATTCAGCATTCTCACTTAATTCATTTATGCAAGCCACAAACATGATGCATAATCATAACCAACTTAACACACATCAACATTCAAGTACCACTTACTATATTCGTGCACATTTTAAAATAACAATTCCATTATCGTGTCTATATATAGTTAACTATTTTCCTTAAGCCAGTCATACACTCTATAGTCATTCAAACACATTATCAATAACTAGCATGCAAGCATAATTCTTACATATTGTTATGCAATAATTCATAATTAACATTTCATATCATAGATTTATCTTTCCTAATCACTTTTCAGTTTACAAGCTACCATCTTATACATATAATAACAATTCATTTTACATTCTCATACACTTTAGCCTTGCCCACATATCATATGATATATCACAATTCATATAACATACCTTAACGTACATATTTCAATGCTTAACAATCATGCACATCATTAGCACAATTATGCTCCATGAATATGCATCATGTTTGTGGCATGCCTTTTCATTATTTAACATTGTCCTGCCTTCTCTCAAAGGGGTTCTTTCTCTCTTTCCCTTGGTTGTTCAATTGGTGTCCATACGTTTAGAATCACTTAGTCTCGTATGATACCTTCTCATTTTGGTATATGCAATTAGAATCACTCACTCTCGTATTACCAATCTCTATCTACGCATATGTGATTAGAATCACTCACTCTCACATTACCCGTGTCACTATGATTAGAATCGCTCACTCTCACATGACATGTTCTCATTTTGGGTATATGCAATTAGAATCACTCACTCTCGCTTTACCAATCTCTATTCAGGCACATGTGATTATAATCACTTACTCTCAAAGTGCTCGTGTCACTGTGATTAGAATCGCTCATTCTTATATTAAACTTTCTCATTTCAGGTATATGCAATTACAATCAGTCACTCTCGCATTACCAATCTCTATTCAGGCACATGTGATTAGAATTACTCACTCTCACATTGCCTGTGTCGCTGTGATTAGAATCATTCACTCTCACATGACACTTTCTCATTCTGGGTATATACGATTTGAATCACTCACTCTTGAATTACCAATCTCTATCTAGACATATGTGATTAGAATCACTCACTCTCACATTGCCGGTGTCACTGTGATTATAATCGCTCACTCTCACATGACACTTTCTCATTCCGGTATATTCAATTAGAATCACTCACTCTCGCATTACCAATCTCTATCTAGGAACATGTGATTCGAATCATTCACTCCCACATTGCCATTAGGTCATAAATCAATCAACATAGCATCCACGTGATTAGAATCACTCACTCTCACGTGACACTTTTCCATCCTTTGCCTATGTGATTAGAATCACTCACTCTCACATAGTTAATTTTGTTCACACTCTCATATATAGCACATGTGATTATAATCGCTCACTCTCACATTGCTATTTTTATCCAAGCTGTTCAACCAAAGGTTTTTTCTACACTCTCTTCTTACTATATTCTCATCTCAACAATGCATGTATACTGCATGCATGTATGCCATGAATGCACATGCCGTATAATCACACTTTTCTCACAAGCAATTATTCAATATTTTCATACACACATTACATTCATTTCTCAATACCCTTGTATACCCATTTTATTTCGTAAAATACATCCACTTCATGTAATCAAATCATTCAATATTAATAGCACACATTACGGCATCATGACAATAATAGTAAATCACATCAAGTTACTTATTGTATCATACATCTCAAGATGTCACCACATTTAAATTCTACATACTTGGACCCACGAAACAACACACATACTCAGGGTCTCAACTATATACTCAAAACCCTCAAGTTTCCTCATTCAATATCTCAACACATTTGCATATCCGTACTCAACCCAAAGAAACACATTAATATAATGCAATAAATTTTAAAAATCATTAATCAAGAACATTATAACATCATAGCACTCATAGCAAGGCATGTTTATTCCATTACCGCAAAAGTACACACATGTCATATATCATATTTTCTAACATACATATTTCTATTTCATTTTTCATATATAATTACTCACTCTAGCCAATATACTTAACCGTGCAAAGACTAGATATGGATAAGTAAGTGACGGGTCATACACTTACCTCCAAATGTAGACGAGTTCATCCGATGGTTGCTCTAAATCTTTCGCAGTCTAATTCCTACATTGGTAATTTAATAACACCCATTCAATTAGTAAATCGACACAATAAATTAGATGTTCCTGTTCCTTTTCTACCCATCATTTTCCCCCTTTCCTATAGAAACCTAAATTATTCATTCTTCTATTTTTCTCTCCCTTATAACCCAAATTTCTTTTCATACACCATCCCACATACTCTTTGTTCTTCCTAATGTAAAAATACTCTCCTCCCCTCCTAATATACTCCCTAAAATTTGTGATTCACTTGCCTACTTGTGTTAGAGTGGAAACTTACCTCAAAAATGGGTTTTTCTCCAAACCCTAGCTCTTCTTGATGAGGAGAAAAATTGAGAGGATTTTGTGTTTTAGGTTGGATTTAAGGAGGGTTACGTTAGATGAGTTTTCTAAAATAGTTGCGAGGGTGATTGTGGGAAGAAATAGTGTTTTGGTGCATTTTTGGGTGTTTTTCGTCCGTTTTTGCTCTTTTCAATGACCTACCCAGAGCCCGTTAATGTAGATTTGACCATATTAACGTAGCATAGAAAAAAATGTTATTGCTAAGGGTAACGTATGTTATTCATCTTAATCCTGGAATAACGTACGTTATCATCAAGAGTAACGTAAGTTACTCAATGCCTACCTAATTTTCTTGCATTTTTAACCCCCATCTCATTCTACCTTGTTTACCTCATGATCCCTAACTGTCTTGACATTATTTGGACTTGATTTTCATCTATTTTTAGAAGTCAAATTCAAGGGCATTACATTGGGGAAATAGATTGAAGAGCTGACATAATTATTAAAGAAACAGGCTATTGGTGGTAGAGCAGTGCATAGGCTAGTGATATATATGACTTATGATGGTGGCCACATGATGAATACCTGCCACTATATGTCTTATTCAGATGATGAATTTGCCTACGAATACCCCTCTAGCCCACCAATGAAAAAGGTATAATTTTTCATACAGAGACCACCATTCCATCTGCTAAATCAACCCAAATGCTCACATTAACAATTCTACTCTAATGAACAACCATACTCCCACCATCACCTTATTTACACCAATAACCTCCCTAGAAACCTCCTTACAAACCATTGTATCAACAACAATATTAACATTAACCTTTCACTCAAAACCCTTCAAGAGCATAACCTTTCCTAAGCAAGAATCCTTCTTAGTAACCATTAGGCACTCAAAATCTAAGTTTTGGTAATTATAGTTGGCTTTCTAATCTAAGTGGTAGTAATTGAAGTAATTAGCAAATGGAAGAGAATGACACTATGATGAGGAAGAGGGTGAAGATTTATAAACAACAATAAAGAATCTCAAGTATCAGATGAACCAAATGGAGAAAAAATTGCTATAAGACCACAATGCTATTTACTACATAACACAACGAAGAATCATAAAGAGCAAATCAATGCCACTTGGTTACACAATAAAGAGGATATTGCCACAGACCATCTAATGGCGAAGGTGAAGGTAGTGGAGAATAAGGGAATATAGAGTGGACAATTTAAAAGGTTGGATGTTGAAGTTCTCACATACAGTAAGGGAACATAAATTCAGCAGAGAGGAAGGAAGTTGCATATGGATGAGGATAAGTATGAGAGATGGCCAATACCCTCTTATAAGCCAACAATCCTAATCCCCAAAAATTGCAGAGAGAAGCACTCGATAGGAAATTTAACATATTTATGGAAAATTTGAAAGATATTCACATGAAAATACCATTTTCTGATCCTATCACGTAAATGCCTCTCTTTGCTAAATTCTATGAGGACCTTATAACTTATAAAGTAGGAGGACAAGATCAACCTAGCAAATATTGACTCTATCGACATCCCCTATCCCCACAAAACTTTTAGATCAAGGGAGTTTTTCTATCCTATGTTATTTAAACAAATTCTTTATTGGAAATTCATTGGTGGATAGCAGATCCTGTGTGAATATGATGCTTTACACATTGTTTTGTTAGTTGTAGGAAATGGAGCTTAAGGAAAATAACACTCCTCTCCAACTGACAAACAAGGCAGTGACTATTAAGAGAGGCACTGTCAAAGATTTCAAGGTAAAAGTTGACAATTTTGTGTTTTGTGTTGATTTTGTAGTGATGGATATGCAAGGTGATGAAAGATCCATGATACTTAAGAGACCATTTTGGCAACAACTTAAGTGTTGCTTGATGCTAAAATCGATAAGCTCACCCATGAGGTGAATGAGAAAATGGCAAACTTTGCTCTCCCTCAATCAAAATAACCAACTATTTAGAAATCCAATGTTTGTGTGATTGATGATTGCAATGTGCAGAACTTATGTTCTAAAGTTTTGCACGATATGAGCATTCAGAATTTATCACAGGATGAGACATTCAAGAATGATGGTGGAGATTTAAAGGATGAAAAATGATGGGACATCTAATCTTCCTTGGTAGTATGTAAGTTTTATATTGAGGAGGTGGCTATCAGAGAGTGAAGATGCAATTTTGGAGACCCAGTCTAGATGATTTTCCATTTTCACCTTAGAATCGTCTTTATCTTTAACACATAATTATTTTGGTGAGGTTAGATTGTTGAGTGAAGATGAGGTACAACTATTTGAGATCTTGTAAAAAATATTTGGGCAGGACAGGAGATCAATCGATCTCTTGCCAACTTGATTGACTATCTGAGCTATTGTGTCAGTCTAGCTTAAGACTTTAAATTAAAAATGTTTGTAAATATTTACATTTATCTTGTGGTTATTTGTTATATTACTATTATAGTTTGTTATTTGATTTTAAGTTTGTTTAGTCGTCAGTTATGTGATTGTGTTAGTTAGTTTATGCTTTGATTTGCAATTTGTGTGTTTTTTGTTTGAATTATGAATATGACTTACATCCTAATCATTTCTATTTGAATAATGAAAGGATTTCAATGTTATATTTAGGTGTGATTATGATTTGATGAGTTTAGCATTAAATTTAAAGTTTACCACAAGTTAATTGTCTAACACGCCCACCTTATAATGCATTTCACTAGGGCATGTTGATCAAACTTCACATTAATGCTCAAACATAAGCCTCATGGTCTATTCCATAGGGGTCGTGTTGATCAAATTTCATTCCACTGCACCAAAACAGGCCCCATGGTCTATTTTAAATGGGCCATGTTGGTTTGAATAGTGCACCAACTTTTCAATTGGCCTGACACAACTGTGCTCATACTAACCATAGGCCATGCTGCTGTTGTTCTTCATATTACATTGTGTAGAACCACAAATAGCTCTAGAAGGGGGTTGAATAGAGCTATTGATGCTTTGATTCTTTTTTGCAGAATAAGAATAATTAAATAAGAAAACACAATATAGAGTGGTTCAAACCTAAAACCTACGTCCATTACCTAAGTTTCCACCTAGGATTTTGGCAAACTCTTCCTATTACCTCACTCTCAAGCTTAGTAAGAACTTCCTTACACACTTGATTTCCAGCTCAAGCCACCTTACACTTTGATTTAACTTATAGCTTAAATCCTACCTTAAAAAGATGTTGAACTATTCTAGAACACTTGATAAATAAAACTAGTTGTGCTAAGAAAAAAAATAGATTATGTGTACATAACTTCTTGCACAAATGAATGACTTAAGAACACTAGAGAGAATTGTTTGAGAGCTCTTTAGTTTTGAACACTTGAAGCTTATGAATAATGAATTCTCTATCTTTCTTCTAAACTCTTTGCCTTTTATATATTCTTTTACAAGTCTAACCCTTAAACACAAAATTTGTCCCAATTGGTGGCCATAAGAATAGTGATTTTTACTATATAGAAATTTCTAGTCGACTAACCCAAGTATTGGTCGATTGCAGTTGTTCTTTTTCTTGATTGGATATTTTTCTACTTGAGTATCTTGATGTTCTGGTTGGCTAACAAATTTTCTGGTCGACAAACAAATTGTTTGATCGACTGGATTTTCCACATTTCGTTACAGTAGCTATTTCAGCTTTTGGTCTACTCAACTGGAAATTCTTTGGTCAAGTGGAATTCTTCAGCTTCATTCCAGTAGCAAATCACTATCAATTTACTTAAAAAACAATGTGTTGGTCAACTGAAATTTTTTGGTCAACTGGAATGGTATCTTTAGACATCAACATTTGAATTTGAACTTTAATTATTAGCGTGCTGCCCTATGCCTAATCCAATCATCATTATGTCCACTAAAAACCTCAATCTACTCGGCTGAAGTTTCCTTTGGTTGATTGGAATGTAGCTCAACCTACTCACTTGAGTCCAGTTTCATTTTACTTGAGTCCAAATAGATTCTGGTTACTTGAGTCCAAACAGATTTTGGTTAGGCAGATTTTGATCGCTAGAGATATTCCTAGTTAACTAGAACACAGTTCCAGAACATCTTTTGACCATTTCACTTTGTTTGCTCCAACATTTGTCAACTTATCAATTATGATTTATCTTGAAAGTGATTTTTATCAAGTTCATAGATTTTGCACATTATTAAAACATATAAGGGATTTAATATTCACCATCATTGCTCCAAAAATCTCCCCTTTTTTCAAAATGATAAAACACTCATGAAATTGATAAAAATGTGAAAACACAAGAGAAATACAACTTTATAGATCAAGGGTAAACCTTGTCAAAAGTGTTAGTAACCAAGACAAGCATATTGATACAACTGAAAGGGAGAAATCACTCAAATAAGCTCCTCCTCAATATAAGCTCTCTTGTTTTAAGTTCACAATCATTCAATATAATTACTCAACTAATACAATTAAGTTCACTCAAATAGCATCTAATCAATTCATTATCCAAACAATTTCCTCTTATTTCTCCCCCTTTTTGGCATTCATAAAAAAACAAAGAAATTGAAATAAACAAGAGTAAAACCATCAAATACTAGCATCAATTACTCAAAACATAAACATATGATCCAATATCATAAAACACATAATAGTAGTCAAGATGAACACATGGTCATAGCTAATACAAACAAACAATCATCGTCAAACCAACCAAATATATAGTCATATCCCATAGAAAAAATACTGTATCATATAACATCATGAAATGCAAGAAAGATATCTCAGAGATGATATATGTTGGTCCAATGAAGTACACTCCAAACTACAGACGATCCACGTCCTCGCCCAATTTGTGTGTGAGCATCTCCCAAATTTTTTCAACGATGGAAGAGACTTTCTCAATCATTTTTCCTATAAAGCTTAACTCTCCACAAATCTCAACTCTTATCTCTCCTATCTAATTACAAACCACCTCAATCTATTTTTTGAGGGCTCTAGAGTCCTGAGTTCCAACATTACTCTTTCTTGCAGAACTCCTCCTAGGAGTGACATCTAGAAGTCATATCCCTTCATCAACTGGAGTTAGATTGAGGGTCCTAGTATGTGGTCCATACAACTACCACATCTCTTTTGTTTTAAGAAGCTTTATTTTTGTAAGATTCATAGTGGTAATTCTCTAATTTTATTGAAATGGAGAGAAAGTTTTTCTCTTACGATTAATCCCACTCTCATTCAAAATCTTTGTGATATGTGCCTCGAAAGGCATACCTCATTGTTTGGTTGATGGATTGAACAATTCAGCATGAAGCAGCTTACTCTTCTTATTCAATGTCCTTAAAATGAGATGAGGGAAGATAATTTCTCTTCCTTCCTCGAGGTACTAAATGATCTCTGCATCCAAATTAAAGACAAGATTATTGGTCAAATTCTTGGGAAAGAGCACATGATTCACTGCATAGTGAAGCATCTGATACCTGACAGGTAAATTCATGGCCTCTAATACCTCATCGATATTCACCCTTACATGTTGAATTTCTTTAATAGCTTCTTCGTGTATAAAGATCCCACTTGAGAGTTGCTTGATTTGAAGTCCTAGGAAGAACTTGACCTCTCCCATCATACTCATATATGTTGTTTTGAGTATTCCATTAATATTAGTGACTAACTTATTGACACTATGTATGCAATATTTTATCACAAAAGGATCAAAACTATCGACGAGGGATCCCAAGATGAAATTTGTTGTAAGTTCATTGCTCGCATGTACCTCAAGCCTCTCAAGAGTAACCAAGCACCGTTTCATCTAGATTATGTGGCTTCCTACTGGTGTACCATGAGTCATCTTACAACTGATAAAAGCTTGGCTTGTTACAAACCTCTCTTAACAAGACTAGATTTAAAACATCTCTTTCAGACCAATAAATACTTGATATTCTTCCATATCAATAAGTTGCTTTTGTAATTTAGACTTCATTGTTGTTAAAATCAAACATGTCACGTTATTTGAGTTAATATTTTTTCTCATAGGCCTGCCTACCTCTAGGGATGCAGTTCTTATAGGTGCAGAAGGTAAAACTCAAGTTAACACTTCAATATTTTTCTCTTATTTGAGAATAATTCTCAAATTTGAGACCAAACAATGAAGTTTTCTCATCAGGCTATTCCTTCTCAAGGATTGATCACAACAAGAATAATTTTATATAAGGTCTTTAAGTTTCTTAAAGCCATCTCATCTTTAAGTTGCACAATCAAATCATCTCATAATTGATTTGTGTTAGATTTCATTGTGGTCCAGATCTACTTTTCACAACAACCTTGTAGGCAAGCTTTGGCTTGTACACATGAAAGATTAAGTTACTTAGGTAGCAGATTTCTTTTATTCCAATCATGCACCAAATATGACTTTTGAATAAATTAGTTTAAAACCTTCATGTTAGGCACAACATCCTATTTTCATTTCTTAAGGCCTGAAGCAAATCTAATTACCACCTTTTCTCAAGTCTAACCTAAACTTGTGTGTGTCGGGCATTGTACTCTTTCTACTCTTACACAAAAAAGGCTTAGAAAATTCTTACTCCAACTTTGCCTTACAAAGATAATCTAATATACACCTACTCCCTTAGAGAGCATGTGCCTTGATGATCAGTGCCTTTACAAGTTTACAAAATAGGGAGGCAATTTTAACACTTAATATTTGTTTGGTATTAAACCTATTTGGCTCTACTTTTAAAAGATAAAAATGTTGGATTTCATAACAAGTATAATTTCATAAATTAGAAGTGTTAACTCATGGGTCAAAAAGCTACTAGATAAGCCTATAACTAATAATATGATGGTATATAAGTTGTTTTATGATAGTGTGGGGAAAATTGATATAAATGAAAAGTTGAATCGTTGAAATGTCGTAATTCTTTGTTGTGACAAATAAAAAATGTATATATTACCTATCGTTGCACTGAAATGTTACATATCTTTTATGCGGAATACATTAAATGCGGTGTTTTTTAAATGGAGAAAGAAGAGGGTACAAGTCCACAACTAGGTGCATAGACTGACAAATGAATTCATGTACTTATTCAATAAATTAAATCGTTTAAACAAAATATAAAAACTTCTCATCCCCATAAAAACTAATATCTTCCCACTTCAAACATTGTAATGTTTTCAAATAAATATTTATCAATTTACATATTTATTGTCCACTAACATACTCATTCATACATTTTTTTTACAAATAACTATAACTACTTCAAAATATATGACATATCTATACATGAATGTACATTCATTTTTATGTAAATTAATATTTTCTCCTTGTTCAGGGAATCGATATGTTACAAACAATTTTGAAATTGTAAGTCTTATCTATTTTAATGTTAACAGTAATTGTACATGAAATGTCTTTCCTTTGCAGGGATTCAATATATTATAAACAATCCTAAAAGTTAAAATCTTAACACACTCATTTATTACTATTATATTTGCCTCAAAATTTATCCTCATGCAGGGGTTCAATCTATTACAGACTATCATGTAACTTAAACACTTCACACATCCTTTTTTACAATTATCTGCACCTTAAAATTGTTCTCCCTGCAGAGATTCTAATATTTACATGGTATCTAGCTAGGCTGTAACTCAAACTTTGACTATTCACTGTAACTCACAAACTTTTCCATTCATTCAATAAATTGCAAACTCTACTATGAAATACAAGAAATTTTCTTTTCACACAATTTTTAAAATTTTTGTAATCTGAGTAAATCAACACACTTCATAATTAACAAACACATGTTAATTTTTTAAATTTGAACTTCATTCACATTTGTCCCAAACTAAATCACATTAATATATAAATCATACTTAATGTAACATCACTTAAATAAATCTTTCTTACATGCTTACACAACAATATAAACAAAAAATAATTTCAAAATATAATTTGTAACGCCCCAAAATTTTGCAAAATTTTATATTAAATTAAAATATTAAAATAAAATACAAATAAAATACAGGAAAATTTTTCGCGATTTGTTTAAATAAATAATTGGAGGAAATAATGGAGATTTATGATGAGGGAGATTAAGAAAAATTTATAAAGATTATAAATTTCCAGAATTTTGAAATTTGGAAATTAATGTGCGTCGAGCTAAAATAGATTACGAAGCAAAGTGGACTTAAGCCAACTTAAAAACCAAACTTTCCACCTTATTTCTCCACTCACCCGACACCACCCTCCACTTCCTCCTCTTCTCATCATTTTCCTTATCTTTCTTCTTCTCCACTAAGCCTCACTTCCTTCAAAGAAAATCTCCATTTTTCCATCAAACTTCACCAAAAATCTGAAGCTAAGGGGTTCCTAACATCAATTGTAACTTGAATCAAGGTAAGAACATCCTCCTCTCCTCCATTTCCTGTTTTTCTTGGAACTCTAAATTCAAATTACCATAACTTTCTCGATTGAGCTCCGATTTGAGCAAATAAGGACTCATTGGAAAGCTCTAATCGTCTACTATCCATTTCCATTTGTTTTCGATGTTAAAAACGTGATTTAGGTACTGAAAATTGCTGA
>CANYCX011128865.1:0-14921 GCA_948193385.1 Breynia disticha f. nivosa | reverse complement strand
GAAGCAGGGAACGACGCGTGGTGGTTGAAGACTATGCGGGGTCGCTCCGACCCCGCGTAGTGTGACGTGGACTACGAGGGGTCGCAGCCACCCCGCGGAGGTTGGAAATTAGACGCGGGGGCGCGCCCGCCCCCCCTAAGTTGCAGGGTAGAAGCGGGGTCGCGGCGGCCCCGCGGGGGGTGGGAAATAGCCGCGGGGGCGCGGCGACCCCGCGTAGTCCCCGTCGAACTACGCGGGGTCGAAGCGACCCCGCGTAGTCTTCAGCGTCCACGCGTCGTGCCCTGCTTCGTCGGATCTGCTGCCTTTTTCTTCATTTTACGATCCAACGGGGGTGCATACGTCATCCTACAAAATATAAAATAAATATAAATAAAACGACATATTTTTCTACCGAAATAATAAAATCAAAACACAAAATCGGGAATAAAAATATGTCAAAATAGGGTGTTATCACTAATCCTCAATTAACAGCAATTTAAAACGATGGAATTAGGAGCTTCGTTGCCTAAGAAAGAAGAAAAGATCCAGCCTTTCATAAGAGCAACAATAAACTGTCAAACGATCCTTCATAAAGAAACAAACGAAAGAACATTAAAAAACAAAGGTAACAAAGCATCCTCCATGGGTTGAAGAGATGTGATACAATAACTTCAGGTGGGATTGTTGTTTTGCTGTTGAGATTGTAGCCAGTCTAAGCAATAGAAAGAAAATCAAGAGAAGTATAATCTGTGTTTTCCAGGAAAAAGATATATCCAACACCCTTAAAGATAAAAGATAAAATTTGTCTTAAAATATATCAGACTATATAAATTGAATCTCAAAGCAAAATTTACACATCCAAACATATTTAAAAAACTTTAACCTTCTCTTTACTGACTTCTTCTCTCAAACTCGTTTTTCTACTCATTCTTTAAAAATTTTTTCTTCAATTAATTTGTAATTTCGATTCAAATTCAAATTTAAATCTCGAAACCTCAAATGAGACAAATTTGCAGAGTAAACTCAAGTTGAACTATGAAACCTAAATCGTCGGTAAAATACGGGGTTTGGAGAGGGAGGGTTGGGTTGGGTTAGGGTTCTTCCAGGGAACAGGGCCTTGTAAAGTTGGTGGGTTTTAACCATTTCTAGGAAAACTATAGAGATTCTGTTTTTTTTTTTTGTTAGAATGGGGGACTATAGAGATTATGTTAATTACAACACTAAGTGTTTTATTAATTAAGATTCTGCGCCTAAAATGCTGTCTGATTAATTAGTATACGTAATTTGACAGCTAAACTGTTGAGATTGTCTGTTAGTGTAATTTCATGCCAATCTTTATGTTTTTTTAGAAAATATAATATTTGTTCATAAATTCAAGAAATTGTTGTTGTAATATCGTTCGTGACAAGTTGTAGTGTTTTCATGTTTGAATTAGATGTTGAACGGGCTGGGCTAGCTGTATTTGACGTATCTACAATTAATTTTAGAAATTTATCATTTTAAATATTACTTTATTTTGATAATTAAATCTGCGTAAATAATTATGTTTTTGCTCCAACATAATTACTTCATTTGAAAAATCACATTTTTGTATTATTAAAAATGAACGGGAACCAGAATTGAAACAAGAATCGAACCGTCAGAACTAACTAGTTCACGGTCCGATTTTTAACAAACGGTTCAAGGTTTCGAACTGATTATTCAATTTATTTTTAGTGAAAAAATCGAACCTCAACAAACTAATCAAAACCTACTTAATCAATCCAAACTACTTGTCAGGAATTAAAATAAGAACCTGAACCGAACCAATCGAACGGTAAAGTGCCGTTTCTAAACCGAATTTTAATTTGCATCTCTAATTACTTCTTTAAATTGTCTATTTTTATTTCTTTTTCATAAAATAATAGGGTGGTCGAAGTTGCCTAGAGTTGGGAGAAGCCTAGAAGCCTATGTGGTACATTAGCAAAGCAAATGGATAGGAATAAAATCATTGTGGCACCTACATTTCAAAATTAAGAGCGTTTAACACGTGACAGGAAAGACAGAGCTGTGTTTTTTGTCTGAATTTATGATATTTTTGATATATTGATTGAGACTAATTTAGATTTTGAGCGAGAAATACGATTTTTTTCTCATAGAGGCGACTCTCTTTGGAGGAAAACGTTTTAAAACAGAAAGTGGGACCCAACCCTCCCCTCCTGCAAAGTACTGTTCAGGATGACTTCAACTTCTTCCACGTAGCAAGGTCCCCCTCCCACCCTATAAGAAGAATCTCACGTGATTCTCCTTCATATCCCTTTTGACTTTATTCTCCAATCTGACAAAACTTCCCTTCTTTCCCTCTCTCTCTCAACCCCATCCAGTCTTATTAGCTCTTTTCACGTGCTTCTTTTTTTTTTTATTACAAAATTACAGGAAAGAGTCGGACTAACTCACGAATCAATAGCAAAAAGTTTTAAACAAATTTGACGAACTAGCAACTTAAAACTTCTATGTTTCTCTTAACGTCACTACAGAACTAAACATCGCATATTCAGTATGCTGGTTCAACCCTCTTTACCGTTGTTCTTATCAAAATCAAAAGAGCGGGACCGCGAAAGGCCACGTGAAAGAAAGAAACATGTCTGGCGAAGGTAAAATCTTTCAAAAACCAGAAAACAGTCAATGTCATGCTTCCCAATTCTTGTAGCTTAGAAGCAGGCAGTAGTAACCTCACGCAGAGCGCAACGAACACAGACGATCAACTCCAATGGTGAAAAGCATACATAATTACATTGCTTGACGCAATGAAGAGAGAGAAAAAGATCAACACAGAATAGAGCAGCGGAAGATGATACAAGTGTGGGAGGTTCAAAAAAGAGAAATTAAGAGGAGATGTTGGACAAGTCTAAAAGAAATAGCTGAGAGTAGTGAGCGTAGCAGAAGTGAAAATTTGAGCATTCCGTTCATTTCATAAGCTGATGAAATGACAACAATTTGATGCTGTTGAGTTTGTAATCAGTCTAAGCAATAGAAAGAAAATCAAGAGAAATATAATTTTTTTCTATCAAGAGCAATCTCAAATTAGCCATTACTCAAATCAGCTACAAACCTAACATTAATACAATCTGGGAGATTACGACCTTAAACATGGAAACTTAAAAAAGAATTCGCAGCACCAAAACTTACGCTCCAAATCGGAGTGTAAGGGACGTAACGTTATTTTTATTTCATCAGTATTTTAGTATTTTAACTGTAAAATAATAATTTTACTTTTCGTTATTTACACTCTTATTTTTTATCTCCTAAACGAAGGTTGTACCTAGAGATGGCAATGAGGACAGGATCTGCGGTGACCCCTTTCCCCGTCCCCGGAACTCCGAACCCAAACCTATCCCCGCCCCTGTCGGGATGGTATTTTAGATATCATCCTCGTCTCTGTCGGATATCGGGGATCCCCGCGGGATTTCTGTACCCGCTTTAATACTAAAAGTTAATTTTTTTGAAAAAAATATATAAAATAAAAAATATATATATATAATTTAAATTTTATTAATTAGAACATAGTATTTAAAAAAATAATTATATATATATATATATATATATATATATATATATAATAACATATATGTAATATAAATATATAATTAATATATATAAGCGGGTATAGATACAAGTATTACCCGACGGGGAGGGAATTCCCTGTCGGAGACCCCGACAGAGATGGAGGGGATACCATCCCTGCCCCGTCCCCGATTTTGCCAATCGGGGAATCCCCGTACCCGGTCAAACCGGGGATTCCCCGGTCAAAACAGGGACGGAGAACGAGTTTCCGCTGGTTTGAGGTTCAATTGCCATCCCTAGTTGCACTTGTACCTTTCTATTCGTTTCCGACTATTACCATTAGTTAACCTTCCATTAATTACCTTTACCAATCACTTTGGTAACAATTTTTCCTGCTTTATTTTCTGTGTTTTTTTTGTAGTTTTTTTTCTCTGTTTTGCTTTATCTTAACACCAGGTTTGAAGGTACCATGTTGGTGTCCACTCACTAATTCTTGTTTGCTCATAGAGGTATGTGCGTTTGCTGGGATTTTGCAATTTTGAGGATTGAACATGTGAGTGAAACTGTGACAAGTCATTCAGCTCCAACGAGTAAAATTGCTATTTGAGGTAAGTTATTGGTTTTTCTTTTTATGCTTTTATGGGATTAGCATTTTTATCATTTAAATTTTCTGTAGTATTGTCTTCTGTGTGACCATTGGATTGTAAATAGTTATAGAGGAATTTAGCTTTTGTTTTTATCTGGGCTCAGTTTATGTGCTGGTTATAGTACTTGTTTAAGGATTGCATAGAACTTAGATCTATGAGTTTGCAACGTCTCCGATGTTTGCTGTTTAGTTTAACCTAATCCTAAATTGTCGTTTTACGGACATGGATTGCGTCATTATTTTTAGCTGTTTTCAAGAAAATCTTTGATTTAGTGTGCTTCCCAGCAGTTTTTTAGCCTCATTTTTACTGACGTAAGTTAATTCTGGAAAATCAATCAATGTTGATTTAACTTTCTTCATTGCTGGGATGCACAAATATGGTAAGAAACTCAAATTTAGTATTAAATTCTTATAACATTGCTATCATTTATACTGGGTAATTAATAAAGAGGAAACTCATTGTCAACAGAAAATCTCTGTAAATTTATGACAGGGAGGACTCTTTTTCATTGGCTGTGAAGCTCAATAAAAACATTGTCTGTTGCAGTGCAAGACTCCGGTTCAACAATACTTATTCACAAATTTTCCTTATCTCTCCCCTTTGACATTCTTCACTCAATCATGCTCATGAAGAATATTTCTGTTCGTATTCTCGATTAAGCTGGTAAAGGGAAAGGTGATGAGACGAGCAAAAGTTCTCTGCTTTATCATTTTTATTATCACCTCTTTCCATGTTTGGTAGCTCCAACCTTCATTTCTATTCTTCAAGTATCTAACCTCATTAACGTTCAAATACCAAATTTACTTCTATATGATTCTATATATCATACACTTGTGAATATCCTTGTTCTCCTGAGTTGTTCTTGTTCATTTTGGAAAACAGTATTTCTATAAGTATAATCCCGAACAAGGTTAGCTATTTTCTTTTCATGAGAAACAATGAGATACCAGCGGAATCTTCCTCCAATTTGGAAGTTCTTTCAACTCTTCCAGAGATTCTGTTGCAAAATCTCGCACATCTCTCAGCATATTTTGAAATTTGTTTGTTAACTCTAATGTTCTTTGCTTCTCCTGTATAATGGCTCTTAGTCTGTTGTCCAAAATGTCTTCAATTAGCCTGAATTTTACTCCATCTATCTGCCTTATCCATCTTTTCTTTAAAGATTCTTCTAATTCTAATTCTAATTCTATTTTCTGATTTCCAAAGGTTTTCCAGTACCATCTTCTCCTTGGTTGACGAGAGCATCAAGAGGGCACTTCACTGGTTTTTGCTGGGTTTTCCTTGAAGGAGTTGCAAAATTCCTCTCTTTCTGCCATGGAAGATGTCCAAAGGTGTTCATCACCTTCCTATTCCTCCTGCTCCTCCTCCTCACTTGATCCACATCCAGAGCCTATTTATTCTGAACTCTGGTTGCTTGCTGAGGAAAGGATCCAAGAAATACTATGTGCCATTCAACCAGTATTGGCTTCTGAACAGAAGAGAAAGGAAGTTATTGACTACATTCAGATGTTAATTACAGGTTTTTATGAGGCTGAGGTTAGAACAGCTTGCCACTTTTCTCTAGATACTTTTGTTTCATGCAAGATTTTTTTTTGTTTTCTTCATTTTGATATGATATGTTTCCACTTTTTACGACCTCATTAGAATTTTTGAGTTTATGCATGTAGCCTTCAAAGGATCTGGGTGTTATAGATTTTCTTTTATTCATGCATGTTATCTCTCTGCTCTCTGAAGTTTGAATTGCTGGTGAAAAGAAAAAGGCTTTTGTCAAATGATGAAGAATTAACGGCTTGTAAACGAGCATTTATTATTAGCTATGCTTTTTTTCTAAAATCTCATCTCAATTCATTTATCTGTAACATCATTTTTTTTTTGTCATGATTGCTGATCTTGGTGGACATCTACCTCCAAACAAGTCTCTATCCACGGCTCTCCGAAATATTGCTAGCTTGCTTTATGAGTATCCATATGTTTCATTCACTCCGTTAGAATGGAATGCAAACTCTTTCTTTCACACACAAAAAAAGAACATCTTGATTCTTATTTTGCTACCAGAGGTTTGACCGGCTATCATGGTATAAATCTTGGTTATTTGTTCATAAGCCCTGACTAAAAACTGCATATGAAGGAATTTAATCTGAAAATTTAGAAAATTGCATCATATGAGTTCTTTCGATAAAAAATATGCACAAGTTTGCTACATTGTTTTAATGTTGAGTAGTGTGTCAAGCTGAATGTTTAGTTTAATAATTCATGATACTCATGCAGAACTGAAATTAGGAATCTACTGTCTAAATTCATGAACAATTTCTGCATGCTCTTTTCAGGTATTTCTGTTTGGCTCGGTACCATTGAAGACCTATCTTCCTGATGGAGATATTGATCTTACTGCTGTCAGCGCTAAGAACATGGAGGAGGAGTTGGCCCAAGATGTTTGCTGTATCCTTAGAGCTCAGGAGCTGGATCCCGAGTCCCAAGTAAAAGATGTTCAATATATTCAAGCTCAGGTTTGCTTCCTTACCTTTTTAAACATTAGTTTCCTGAAAAAGGTGGATCGGTGTTTGTTCCAGAAATTCTAAGGTTTTGTCAGAAAATCTGAATTGTTCTTCTTTGCTGATATTGTTTTGCTTGCTGCTGCTCGAATGTTTGCCATGTTTTTGTCCAAAAGATAAAAAATTATTGCCTTTATTTTTCATGAATGGTTAGCTAGCAATTGTTCCTGTAAGCTTCTTATTCTGGTTATGCTTTGGCATAAAGTGTACATAGTTGAAGTCCTTTCAGGTTAGCTACAATTTTAAGTACCAATTTGTAGGAGTTATGTTTTCTGAAAAGTTACAGTCGCTATTCCAAACCTCCAATATGACAGAGTGACGCTTTTGTTTTAAGTAGAGCATAAAAAAGTGTTTTGACATGTGCACAATGTTTTCATGTTTCTTTCATGGCAGGTGAAGATTGTAAAATGTTCTGTGAAGAACATATGTGTTGACATTTCTTTCAATCAAGTGGCGGGTCTTGGTGCTTTGTGCTTTCTGGAGCAGGTAGAATCCTTGTACCATGTGATTTCTTGCTTGGTAGATCACGAGAGGGATGTCAAGTGAAATTGTCAATGCATTTTTAATATACTCTTCTCTTTTTTGTCTGCATTGGCTGTCTCTTCTTTTTGCCGTTTGTTTAAAATTATTTCTTTTCTTACTTTTTATGAAAGCTTCAATGCTTCTGATTCTTGTGTTAAAAGCCTTTATCTACTGTAGTTTTTCCACATATTAACTGGTTGAATGTATAGGTAATCCTTTAGAGATGGGCACATTGTTCCCTTCCAACTGTGCATCTTTTAACCTGCTTACTTCCTCAGGTTGACCAACTTATAGGCAAAGATCACCTTTTCAAACGCAGCGTGATATTAATCAAATCCTGGTGTTTTTACGAGGGTCGAATTCTTGGTGCTCATCATGGCTTGATCTCAACATATGCTCTTGAAGTGTTGGTTCTGTATATCATCAACGTCTTCCATTCATCACTTCCCGGTCCTTTGGCAGTGAGTCTTTACTTCATATCTTTTACTAATCTGCAGTTGCAAATGGATAAGCTAACATTGATACTTCACAGGTTCTACAAAAATTCTTGGAATCTTACAGCACTTTCGACTGGGACAATTATTGTGCTAGTATAAATGGGCCCATTGCCATATCCTCCCTTCCAGAAATTGTCGGTAAGCAGTTACCTGAAAACGATGGGCACAAGTTGTTTCTGTGTCAGGAGAACTTGCGGAACTGCAAAGAGTTATTTTCAGTAGAAATAAATGCACCTGAAGTCGAATGCCCTGAATTTCCTATCAAGCATCTCAACATAATGGATCCACTGAACGGCAGTAATAACTTAGGGCGCAGCGTTAACAAAGGTATTCCTCCGATCATGCAAAACAATCTTGATTTTGTGCTCACGGGATCTGCCTTTGCATTCAGAGAAAATTTTCAGTTTTCACGAAAAGAAAAAGTGTTGTTGGGAAGAGCTTTAAAGATGTTGTGTTTGTATAACAAACATCAATTTCTTTTATACTGCCAACTTTCAATATTATTTATTTGTGGCGAAACATTTTTTCTTGTTGTAGGAAATTTCTATCGCATTAAATGTGCCCTTGCCCACGGGGCTCAAAGACTAGGGCAAGTCCTTGCTCTACCCGGTGAAAGCATGGGTGCAGGACTCGAGAAGTTTTTCTCAAACACTCTGGACCGGAATGGGAGAGGAGAAAGGCCAGATGCACATGTCCCTGTGCCTGCATTTGGCACAGGAAGATCTGAAGTATCCGATCTCAGTGGAAACTATGACAGTTACTACAATAACCTAAAACAGGCACAATTCTATCATGATTATACAATGCCTATTGCTCCCTGTCCTAACCCTCCTATTTCATCTTCTCAAACTTATCCGGGAACTGCTGGGAATTCCCTGGCTCGATTGCAACGGCGCAAAACTAGTATTGCCTCTCGAAGAGGCACAGATGTGTTTTTTCCGTCTTACACTTGCCAAATAAATACTGCTACTTCTGGTTACAAAGTGGGGAAGTCACGTGGAACAGGCACGTACATTCCTAATGTGGTTAGTCAAAACTGAGCCTTGTTTATTTTAATGCAGTGTAACAACATTGTTGCTAGTAATAGTAATACTTGAACATTTTGCAGATGCATAATCCCTACTGGAATTTCTCATCAAGGATGAGGACCAGAAGTCCTATTTCTCGGTCTTTTAATCCTTTCTTTGAATTACATCAGAAGACTGACCAAGTTCAAAATTGCAATCAAATGGACAGTCGTACAGATGGTAGCTGTTGTGATCCTTCACCTGATGAATTCACAGGAAGAAGTGACTGCAATGGAAACTGTCCAAGTCTTTTGGTGGATCAGTTTCCATATCATCCCTGCAATAAGGAGTCCAGTCCATTCAAGAATGATGGAGACAACGGTTGCTTTGATCTCTCTCGTGATCAATTCTTGTCAGAGACACCGATGTGTGCAAATGATAGCTTCATAGATCTTTCGCTGGATCAGTTCCCTTCTCTTACTTGCATCAAGAAGTCCCAGTCTTTAAAGATGGACGAATCACACCTCCCTGTTTTGAATTCTCCCCAAGGAGAGAATGAATCACACCTCCCTGTTTTGAATTCTCCCCAAGGAGGGAATGATGGAGACAACGGTTGCTTTGATCTCTCTCGTGATCAATTCTTGTCAGAGACACCGATGTGTGCAAATGATAGCTTCATAGATCTTTCGCTGGATCAGTTCCCTTCTCTTACTTGCATCAAGAAGTCCCGGTCTTTAAAGATGGACGAATCACACCTCCCTGTTTTGAATTCTCCCCAAGGGGAGAATGAATCACACCTCCCTGTTTTGAATTCTCCCCAAGGAGGGAATGGCTCTGCTTTCGCAAAGGGCATAGAGTTTGGAACTTTCTGGTGTTTCCACTCATCAAAGAAAAAAGCAGATGCAGGTGTCTCAACATCGGAGATGATTGAAGATGTTCAACGTTTCAATATGCAGGAGCAACTAGGGATGTTGAGGAGTAATGAGGGAATGTAAGTCAGGCATAATGAATTAAGATTTAATGACAAGTTCTATCCTCTGTCAACTCATCTCTTTGTGGCCTCAATGCTGCAGGGTTCAAAGACAGTTTCAACTGAAGAATGAAGAATTTCCTCCATTATGCCACTAAGCATTTCTAATTATACACATTGAAGAATTAATAGTAGCAGCAGCAGTAGCAGGAGCAGTGCTTGTAGCGTTGACTGCAGTAGTAGAATAGTGGAGCTAATAAATTATGGTGGTAGACGGTTTTAGCAATTACCTAACGGCCTTAGGAGAACGAACATACCTAAAAAGGGTAATTGTAGCTTCCAATTAGATGCAAAAATGTTATTATGAGACTGTCTTGGGAGTGAAGATTGCCACTGCATTTCTCATTGCAGGAAAAAAAAAGTACAAAACACATTTCTACGTGGTTCGTCACAAACAGTGACTACTAACGTCCACGGCCGAAACATCTGAGATTTCTTTCATTTAACACAAAAACTTTTGACTCCCAAGACAGTCTCATACTGTGATTTACAATTGTATCACTCACTAGTTTTCTGAGTTTGGAATTCACAAGTTTCCAATAAGAAAGAATGTGTGCACACAGTTACTTTAATTGTTGTTTTGTTCACCTGCAATAACATAAAAAGCATTATTTCAGAGATCACCTCAATGCTGCAACTTTTTTACAAACAAATGTAATAGACAGATGATAACAATTAGAATCTATACCTCAACAACTGTTTAATCTGAAACAAGAATAAACCTACTGCATTTAACTCGTTCCACAGTTTTTATCTGATCCTGTTTATCTGAGAAAATGGCTCCGGATTTGCTTTAGGAGCAGCTTTTGTTGCCACTTCTGGAACTCCAAACACGTTCCAGAATCTCAATGTTTCGTCTCCGGCTGCTGTTGCCACCGTGCAACCATCCGGACTCTAGCAATTCACAAAGATCAATAGGTATTAGATTAAAATCAGACCTAAATGCCAAAAAAAGATCATAAGCTAATGTAACCAAGTTACAAATTACCTGAGCCATGAATAAGACTCTAGAAGTGTGACCAGTGAGCTCAGCCATTTTCACCATAGATGGATATTTCCAAAGAGTAAGCTGATTCTGAGTAAATCCATGTGAGCTCAGTAATTCTCTCTCATTCTTGTTCCACAATAGAGCACAGACTTGAGAACCTGTGTCTATTGAATTCAAGCAAGCACCGGTGTGTGTGTTCCAAAACTTGATGGATCTATCACCTCCGCCTCCTCCGGTGGCCAAAAGATTTCCTTGGAAAGGGCACCAAGCAAGGGCTTTCACAGCAGAAGTGTGATCCTCAAGCCTGTGAAGCCATTGTGTCGCTGAATTCGAAGATGCGGAGGATCTGTCCCAAATATGAACCACATTATCGTTGCCTCCGCTAGCCAATTGCTGGCCAGAAGGTGACCATTTAAGCCCACAAACCTCTTGCTGGTGTCCCCTGTAGGCCTCAATAAAGTGATCTCTAATTCTAACATCATTGTTTATGATTTTACCATCCATTCCTCCAGTTGTGAGGATGTGATTGTTCCATGCCAATGAACCAATTCTTGTACTGTGGCAGCCTCTCAATGTTCTTAGCTGTAAATGTTATTGAAACGAAGAAATTGCATAATTAGATCCCAAAGGATTATTAAGAGAAGACAATCATGGACAATAATAATGTAAAAGAATGAAATACTAACCAGTCTATTGGAAGCAGAATCCCATAGTTGTACTTCAGAGTTGTTCAAACCAAGAGCAATGTGGCGCCCATCAGGAGCCCAACTGACACTGGTAACAGGACCAATTTCATCATCAACAGTAACAAGTTCTGAAGTAGTACCATCAGAAGCATCCCACAAATAAACAGTAGGTCCAAGAGCTATTGCAAGAACATTGCTGCTGCCCCAATCAAGCAAGTTCAAGTAAAAATCATCCACAAGGTCTGGAGCATCCAATGTCCTCTCAGAAGTCTGTTTACAAGAATTAAAAAATTAAACCAAATCTAACAACCATTTAAAATAAAACAGTGCTTCAAGGACATAGACCAAGGAATGAGAAACTATACCTGAGGAATGTGTCTCCGAGGCTTGGAGGGTTTTGCCTGCTGAGATGTAGACAAATGCCCTTGTGGAATCAATTCGACTGGAGTAGGAGGCTTGTTCTTGAAGGCGAGAATGCGAGTCCGGTTCATGTTCAAGCATTCTGCTAGTTGCTTCCTGTAAGCCTCTCTTGATGGCGAGCATGCGGCTGGGTTTTCCTTCCCCTTCCAACCTTCAGTCACCATGTAATGTGCATAATCCATGTCCATAGCAGACCGATTCGGTATGAATCTATCCAACTGTTACAATAACAAAACAAACCAAACCAATTTCTTAGTTCCCAAACAACATCTCTTTATTTGCAACAGAAACCAATTTAAACAAACAACAAAGAATCTTCATCATGTTTAAATTATTGAAAAAACAAAGAGAACCCGCAACACAAAATCTAATAAAATCAAAACCCACAAACAGAATAGCACAAGAAAATATAAATTTTACTTAAAAGATTAATAAGAAATATACGTTTTCTTTAGAATTCCTTCTCTGAATAAATTGCTCTTGAAGCGGGTTTCTTGATTGTGCTTTAGAAGAATTCATTGATCCTGCATCCATTACGTTACGGACAAAAAAAACAAACAATATACAAATATATATATAGTAAAACAAACAAATATTAAAAAAATCTGCAAAACGAAAGTTAGTGCAAACAACAATTGAAATCAAACGAAAAGATGAGAGAGAGGGAGAGAGAGGGAGATTGACGTTGAAGCGGTGCTCTTATATACGACGAATGGATGGAGGAATTAGGGTTTATGGGAGTGTTTTTGTTGAGAATAGTAAAATGAAAAAAAACGATGAGGAGAAGAAGATTGGTTTTAAAAGCTGGAACCAACGGCTACCATTTTTTTGCCAAAGAGCCGTTGTAATTTAGACTGACTAAAATGCCCCTTTGTGGCTACCAAACCCCATATTGTTTCCATATGTGGATCTCTCATTTTGTATTTTGTAAATTACCCAAAATGGAACTAAACTGAAAATCATCTATGAAATCACCCCCACGATATTCTAATTTTCTAATATGATCACAATTGAATTCAGAACGTTCTCCGTTCTTGTTTTAATCGAAGAATTTTCGATTTGATTGGATACGAAATAGAGTCAAGATTGCACGATTAAAAAATTGGGGGACGGAGACAGAGATGATGCTCACTCCATTTCTGTGGTGAATCCTGGTCTCGTCTTTATTGGAGTCCCAACAAGAAATTCCACCCTCCATAGAAAATACCTGCACTCATACTTGTTAATATATATTAAATATAAAAATATTTTACATATATGTTGTTATTATATATAATTATTATTTTATTAAATATTATATTCTAAATATTAAACTCTAAATTATATATTTATAGTCTTTATATATTTTTTTCAAAAAAATAAAATTTAGTTTTAAACGGGTATGAAAATTTCCACAGAGATTCTCGATGGAGACGGGAATGGTACTTAAAATACCATCCAACAAAAATAGGACGGAGGCAGGGATAGGAACTAAATTTTGGGGACACAAACGAAAAAAAATGGTCCTCTCAATAAATGGATCATAATTTATAGTATTATACACAATTTGACACTCATAAGTTGTTTTAGTTAATACATTCTTAAAATTTAAAAATATATAATTTAATAAAAAATATTTTTTTAGTGGCCATTGAAAAGACTTGGAGATTTAGCAAAAAATATGGGGAGAAAAGTCAATCTCTCATAAAAATAAACTGCAAAATATAGCCGCCGTCCTTGACCTTACCAATTTTATTTTATTTTATACCATCCAACTTTGGACTCTTAATTAATTCAAACTTATTATTTCTGTTGATAACAATTTCTTCACATTCCACATTGCTCAACTTTGTCCTGCCCCAATTTGCCCTTCAACTTTGACATTTTCCATTTATCCACTATATATTATCCGGTGTAGTTCGGATTAGTGAATCGTAACTGTGTTTTTTTCTATTAAATATCATTAATTATAATATTAATGATGTAAAAATTAAATTCGTATCATTCGTCGTATATGATGATGTGCACTCATTTGTATTGTCGGATCAAAAAAAATCAACACTACTGCAGCAACATAGGATTTTCGTTTACTTGGAGAATCAAAACTGTTTTGAATTCAACGATATTTATCAACCAACTATCAATAATTGGAAGAAATGAAGTTTTCTTTCCATTATCAACTCATATGATATGATTACATTCATTTAGAATTAAGAAATTCAAAATTTATTAAAATAATTTCCTAATTAAAATCCTCTTGGTATCAAAAACTATTTACAAACTGAGTTATATAGTAATAATCAAATCATGAATGTAGTCTCTCTTCTTCAGCTCTCTTTCTGCAAAAATGAAAACCCATAAAACCTGCAAAAAAAATACAACCAAAGACTGATCAACTTGTTGCCTGGCTCTAATTTTTATCGTTGTTGGTTCCTTTGCTTGGTCCTGAAGGAGGGATCGTACCCTTCGGAAGCATATTCAGGAGCATTGGTCCATATTTTCGGGCAAGCTTATGAGCTGGAACATTAACATATGAATTCTTGTTGAATTCCATGTGACAAGGAAAGTTAGTAGCCTTCTTCCCCGTCGTAGCATCGTTGACGGTGTCGCTAGGAAGTGCAAGGTTCAACGCCGGTTCCGGCCGTGAGATATAATCATTCAATAATCTAGCCGAGGAAGAAGTGGTTAATACTGATATGAGAAGAAAAGTTACAAAAGTGGCTTGGTATTTATGAGATTCACGAGTTGCGGCAGTCACTATAGACATACTGATATCGAGATAAAAAAGAAATATTTGGTAAGAATGGAGATTGAAGAAGAGGCAATTAAATTGTGAAATATTTTGGGAGAGAGAAAAAATGAGTGATGAGAATTGGGAATGAAGAGTTGTTTTAATTTATAGAAGAAGAAGAATATGAGTATGAAAATGTATGGTAGAGTTGACAAAGTCGTCCAACGCGAATGCTTATGCTAATCTGTTGCGACTAATTAAAAGTCAGCTTAATTATGACTCGTTTTTACTCATCTACACTATAATTTAACTTTGTATTATTTGTGATTAGATGTAGGTC
>CANYCX011128773.1:0-10511 GCA_948193385.1 Breynia disticha f. nivosa | reverse complement strand
CTCACCTCCTCGTACATCTTTAATCAACTATCAATCAGAATATCATCAAACACATACATTTATACCAAGAAACAATAGAGAAAGTAGAGTTAATCAAAAGTAAGCTAAAGGCAACACAGGATAGACAAAAGAGCTACTACGATCAACACAGAAGAGAAATGGAACACGAAATCGGGCATAAAGTGTTTTTGAAAGTTTCACCCTCGAAAGGAATAATGCAATTTGGAAATAAAGGGAAGTTGAGTCCCATGTACGTTGGACCATATGACATTATAGAGCATATTGGTCCGTTAGCCTATAGACTTGCTTTACATGCCGAGATAGCACAGATTCATGATGTTTTTCATGTAAGTGTTCTATAGAGGTATAGATCAGACCCTACCCATGTTATACCCGAATTGGAAGTGCAGATATCAAAAAACCTAACCTATATGGAAGAATCGGTGCAGATTGTGGATCATAGAACCAAATAGCTAAGAACTAAATAGATTCTGATGATTAAACTTCTCTAGAAACATCATAATCTAGAAGAAGCAACATGGGAAACAGAGGATAAAATGCGAAAAGACTATCCACATCTTTCACAAGTACATGTTATTCTAATATGTTATGCATACATATAGATAGAAACATCCTTATAGAAGTATATGAGATAGAGAACATAAAGAGAACATAGAAGTAAATTTCGAGGACAAAATTCTTTATGGAGGGGTGATTTATAACATCCTCGTCCCGAATCACTTAAATTAATTTTTAAATAATATTTTTAATAAAATTAAAGATTTTTACAATTAAAATGATGAAAATAAATGATTAGAAACAAGTAGATGAAAGGGAGACAAAAGGGTGATAAAAGGGTGACATAAAATAGCCAAAACGAAGGACAAACCTCTGGAATATAAAAGTACACGTGGTGGAGGCACATAGACGCATGGTGGGCACTACCATGGGTAGTCCTATGCCCACCATGCGTACTTTATCAATTCCAGCAAAAAGGATATAAGTTCAGGCGCTTCTCGATTCATTTAGAACCTTTAAACCTCCAAAGTTAAACCAGAGAAAGGGAGAGCAAGAAAGTCAGGGGAAAGGAGAGATTTAGTGAGAGAGAGGTGGATTTGAATTAGAAAAGTGGTTCGAGATATCGAATCATTCAAAGTTTTGAGCCAGGAAGCAAAACAGGTAAAACTCGGAGTTTTCGTTAGTTTTTACGAGTTTTGCTATATTTTTTTCAATTAATTCTTGCTAGAATTGGTGATTACTAATAGGATTGAGTTTGAAATTAAGTTAGAAATACGTTATATTGAGTTATTCCTGATTTGAGTAACGATAAGGAAAAAGGGTCCGGCTAGGGTTTGCGAAATTGAGAAGTAAAATAAAGGAAATTACTAGGGCATGCATTCAATTGGCAATTATACTGGAAAATTTAGGTAAATTGTTGATTGGTTATTATTAAATGATTGATATATGTTATAAGACGGCAGTGTAGCTGAGTTGGATGGGACATGAGTTCACACCAGTCCGAGTACTTAGCTGACAGGTGAGTATATCTCACTATTTGGCTATATTGAAATGAATGGTTATGTATTTATTTATTTACGATCCAATTATGAATGATATTGCGAATATGGTTTGATTATATATGTTTGATTTCGAATAAATGCGAATATGATTTCCACGTACTTATACGAAAACGAAAATGAAACGAAAATGAAAGTGAGACGAGATGATAATATATTTGCGTACTTATATGATTACAATATATGATTTATGAAATGAAAAGGAATCGTAGAAACGATTCAAATGAAATAGGTACGAAAAACGAAAAAGGCTTACGAAAAAGGTACGTGGACATGTTTATGTTTTCATATGATATGTGATATGATTTATGATATGGAAAGGTGATGGAAAGGTGATAAATGATCGATCATTCGGAGATAGGAGTAAGGAGACCGAAGTTAGGTCCACATGAAAAGGAGGTGAAAAAATGTTTTCAAAACTAATAGGGAGACGAAAGTTAGGATTTATTATGAACGAGAACGTTCAATTCAGACGAATATGAATCGAAATCAATATGAGATAAAAAGAAGCGTTCAACGGAAAATGATGATATTAATAAAAAGAAAATGCAAAGGAAAATGAAAAGGATGAAGAATACGTAATTATGAATTGAGGTTTATTGATGTGATATATTTGTATTTTACGAAATGAGATTGATTAGGAAGTTAGCTTGAATAAATATGACTGTTTACAAGATATTATAAAATGAATTAAAGATTACTCACTGAGCCTGCAACTCACGCAACTGCGATGTTTATTTCAGGTACAGGTATTAGCAGGGGTAGACATTTTGCTACAGGTTGGACAACTGCTACCTGATCTACTACTCTCTCTTCAACTGATGCCATTAGGACTTTTGCATACATGTTTCATATGTTGTGATGTTATTATATAGTTTGTATGTTATATGCTGGGATTGTTAGTAGATGACTCTGATGTTATCTATAGTTTGTTACTATAGTTATATGTTGATATTTGAGATTGAGATATGATGTTGAGTTGCATGTTGGATGATATGAAAATGTGCGTGTGAGCTATATAGTTATGAAATTGATTTGCAGGAGGATTGCAATAGGTTATGGGATATCCAGATTATAGCCGTTATATAGCAATTCTACGTAAAGTATGGACTTGCTTATTAAAGAATAAAGGGTGTATTAGCGTAACACAAAGCTTAATCCATGGATATGTTAACTAATACGATCGATATTCAGGGAATACAACGGAATAACAAAAATTGGAATATCCAACCTATTGGTATGAAGTTGCTTTACTAAACTAAAGGTTGAATAAGGAATATACGAAAATGATATATATTTGAATGATAAGAAAAGTTTTAAATTATACGTGATTAACATGGTAGGTAGATTAGGATGTTTTACCTAAAAACTCATAGTTTTAAATTCCTCGATGTACGCGTAATATGAAGGTATTTCGACACTCTAAACTATATATTATGTTCACATCTTAGCTAAATTTTCCCTAAAGATCACATTTAAAATTTTAATTAATAGGAAACTTTATATATTTTGATTGTGATGCTTTCACACAAAATAGTTCGAATCTTTATAAATTATCAATTTTTTGTATGAATTTTTATTCTTGATTAGATAATCTATCTTGATTATTATGTGAGGCAGATATGTGGATAGGTTTGTAAAAAATTGGTACGAGAAACTGGCATGAACAGTGCAACAAAACTAGTGTGCTAACTCAGCACTGGTCTGTTCACATGTCATGCCTAGATTTCCATGCACAGCCTATTTCCATGCACGGCCTATCTATGAGAGCATTGCCAATAGTACTGAGTTTTTGGGCACAGCACGTGCTGTGTTTATCAACATAGGGATTGTGATGAATTAATTTCAACACGAGGTGTGTTTTGGACGTGCTGACATCGTGCCAATTAATTAAAACACAGAGCATGGCCTGTGTGGAAGTCAACACAACCATGTCGTCAATAGAATAGTGCATTTCACTTAAAGAAGGGTTTTTTGAGGGTTTTAAGAGAGAGGTAGTTCTTAGAGTTCTTGAACCATAGTCTAGGTTTAGGCAGTAGATTGGTGTTCTTTAGATTATTTTCTATTCCCTTAATTTAGATTTCAATTCTCGCACCTTTTAGTTTCATTTCGATCGCATTTCCTTTACATTTTCTGCATTTGATTCTGTTTTTAATCGTTTTCTGATTTCCTTTTATGTTTTATTGCATATTTTCAATTAGTTTTGCTTAGGTTTGCTTGGATTGGAGTTCTTTTACATTTATGACACTTTATTTACATTTTCAATACTGTTTTAGATTCAATCCAAATTTAATTTATGATTTTGATTGTTCTTAGTTTGGTTTTTTATGTTTATGACTATAGCTTTATGTTTTTTATGTTTTGAATGAGTCTTTGTTTAGTTTAGTTAAGAGTTTGTGATGTTGAAGTTTACTTTTTGTTCAAAGGATACTTAGATCATATTTTGAATTAATGCAAATTCCATTTTGATGTTTTAGTTCATTGCTTTTTTTATTGCTTTCATTTAATTTGCTTTCATGCTCTTTTTAATTACACTTTCAATGCTTTGAATTTGTTTAATCACATTTAGTTTATTCACATTTTAGAATAGTTGCATTTAAATTCACTTATCTTTAGGATTATTTAAAAATTAACCTTTTAATCTGAGTAGACTTCTAATAAATAATGAAAACTCTTATAGCAACTAGCTTATTCCCTAGGATTCAATATTTAGGTTGAGTATCTACTCCCAGTATTACTTGATTGGGTACACTTGCACATGTTTTTGGAATTTAGTTTAGGCCACATTATTCCTCTATTCAAAACCTTATATAACCTTCTCAATTTTGAAATTTAATTCTCAAGTTTACATACCATTTTGGCTATCTTTTTCTAATTTCTAACTGATTTTATCCTCTCCTATTTGTTTTTAAGATGATAATTAGTGAAGGATGATCAATGGATTTTCAAGCAGTTTGGTGGTTTTGTGTTATGGTTTTCATGTAGTAAAATAAAGAAGAAAGCAGTTGTTAGGTTTTTAAAGTTGAAATTTGCCACCTCCTACTTCTCCTTTTTGGGTTAATAACTCGACACAATCGTGTTACTTAATGAAACAGCCTGTGCTAGTTCACACGTGCTCATCAATTTCTATCAACACACCCACCATATGAACTAACACGATCGTGCTCATACTTCTCCAAGAGCACGCCCATCATGTTCATTTGCACGCCCAATGTATTGGACATCTGAACTTAGCTAGTACAATTCTAACACTATTTTATATACTTATTTAACTATATCTTATTAATCCAACATATTTAAACTTTATAAATTTAATTTATTCTTAATTTCTATATCTATTTCTTCAAATATAAGTTATTGGGATAAGGATATGATATAGACATAACACACAGAACACCTGATAAATAAAAAATCAGAATAAGATCAAAAGGATAATAAAATCAGTATCACTATACAGAAAAGAATTTCAAGGGCAAAATGTTTTAAAGGGGAAAGAATTATCTCATTTTTATCCTAATAGCTTATGATTACAAAAATAAATATTGAAATTAAGAATAAATCAAATATATAAAGTTTAAAATATGTTTTATATATGTGTGTGTGTGAGACAACCAAAACACAAATACCTTTTTTGAAATAAATATATAATTTTGGCAACATTTTTTTTCTCTTTTTAAACAATTAAATAAGCAAGAGAGGGAAGAGACAAGATAAATATATTCATCATTTTAAAAGTTTTGACCATTGTTTGGTCGTATACAAAATATGCAATGAAAGAAATGTGAAAGCTATAGAAAATGATTTACTAAATTAATGTATGTAAATCATATATCTATATTAGAGTTTGTATAAATGTACAAAAGTGTAAAAACCAAAAGCTAGGAACCACGACCTTGCTGAGTGTATCGCACTTCTAGCACTACCAAAAAATTTCAATCCCAACGCAAGCTACTGTCGCTCTGCATAAGTTACACAAGCACACACAAACGTGTGTATATAAGTACCCAGTAAGTACACCTACAACACTTACCAAGATAGTTAATGCATAAATACTCATTGGTTGAGTGTTTTAGGTGCATTATTCTTTAGGGAGAATTTACCTCTTTAGGTCATCACTATTCCATTTCATACATTCATTCATCTATTATGTTTTCCCGTTGAAAATCCTTTATTTTTACTATTTATTGTATGGGAACAATTTGAGGAATGGTTTGTGTAGACTGTTTGTGTAACATTCTGAAAAATAGTTACGAACAGTCTGGAAAACGGTATGGAAAAACTGTTTGGCAAACCGTTCGACATCACGGAAAATTTAGTGTAGACAGAACGGCCTGGAAAACGGCATTGGCAAACCGTTTGGAAAAGCGTTTGACAAAACGGGTTATTCAGTGTGGATCGAACAGTATGGGAAACGGTCTGGGTAAACTGTTTGGCAAAACCATTCTAGTCGGTCAGATCTTATATTTAACCGACTTAAAACACTTTAAACCGAGGAAAACCATTTTAATTCCTTCTCAAACATTCTCTGAAACCACAAGAACATATCCTAAAGTCTCCTAACTCATTACTCTTCCTAGAAACATAAATCTTGCAAAGATTTATCCTAATTAGCAAGGTAAGATGATAGAAGTATATGTATATGGTTTATTTTAAGTTTATGGATTGGTTTTACTGAGTTTTATGGTTGATTTTAATAAATTCTTTGCTGGGATTACTGATTATTAGTGTTAAGAAGTTGGAATTGAGTTTAGGAGTATTGTTGGGAATGATTTTGTGTGGAAATTTGATGGAAAGGAGGCATAAACCTAAGGTTTATGATAAGTTGACAATTAGTTGACTTATAATTTCTAAAGGATGTTTTAATGATTATAAAGCTAGAATCAATACTTTAATTGGTTAGTAATGCATTATATATGGTTGATATCATACAGGAGGATCTGTACGATGACTGGGAGGCTGTTGAGCTAGTGTTGGTTATTATTTTGCTCGTTTTTTAGGTAAGTGTTCTTACACTTACTAAATTGGTTCATAATTGAATTAGAATTGCGTTGATTAAGTAAAGTAAAGGTAGTTGGCCTATAATGGATTGCTGAGTTGTTAGGTTCTTAGTTGAACCATAATGAATGAAAATGTTGTTTTAATCATTAATACGAATGTATTGATAGATAATTATACCTGTGTGGTATGTTTTGATCGAGTATGATATGTTATCATGGATAGCTGTGTGGTATTGTCTGATTTGCTCTGTGTGAGCTGAGTTACTATTGTGTTGTGTGCTCTGCTGTGTGCTATGTTATATGCTGAGTTGTGTGCGAAATGAATGTCATTCAATGTTGTGAGCGAATATGAATAATATTCATATTGATTACATTCATACATTTACATATCTGTATGACACGAGCCTGTGTGGCAAGAATCATGATTCCTGTGTGGTTAAAAGATTACTGTGTGTTATCCTGGACTGCTGTGTGCGATAGTCCATATTTACGAGCTTTGCTCAGAGCTGTGTGCTCAGGCTATATGTCATACCTCTGCTCTGTGCGATAGAGGAAAAGTTCCATTACTGTGTGCGATGGTGGACAATACCCGGGTCATTCGGTGTGAAACTATATTCATATCATTTCATACATTACATTCATATATATATGATTGATGATTGCTATTGTTGAACCTGTATGGTTCGTATTTTGCTGTGTGCGATATTGAATGAAAGATATTAAACTTTGTGTGAGATAAAGACGATGGAATGTTCTGTGCTTTCTGATTGATCTGTGTGATCATATTGAGACTGTGTACCAAATTATAATAACGATGTGTATAGTTTTATATCTGTGTGAAATGATTTGTCTGGCATTGGGGGTTGCCGAGGGATAAGATAAATACGCACGTCCTCGTGCTATTTTATGCTTTCCCTACACATCATTTACGTTTAAAGCTAAGAATACTTACTTAGAATTGTTAATACTCACCCCGTTGTTGTTTTAAATGATTGTGCAAATCGTAGGTAGCTGCCTATCACTGGACCATAGAGTTGATCGGTACCTTTCGAGCTTACGTCAGAGGTCGAGCTCCGGTTTTCATTTTTGTTATTTTGGATTTGTACAGATGTTGTACATTTGTATATACACGTAGGTTTTTAGTTTGAATGCTTTCAAACTTATTTGCTTACGCTAGTATTTTGTTTTTACGAATGAAAATAGATTTGGGTCGAGATTTATGAAATAGAGTGTATATATCTTTTATATTATCTCTCTCTCCTCTATTTTTAGATTTGATTTCGTATCATTTCTATAAGTTATAATGTTTATCAGGGAAATCGGTATTTAAAAATGAGTTCCACAGTTTCCCAGTCTATTCTGGCCTGTCTATACTTGCTCTAGAAGTGGAACAATTTCAAAAATGGTTTTGGCAAACTTTTTAGCATCACGTTTTTTCCTTTCTCCAAATCGCAGCAAGTGGAAGGGTTTTCGAAATGGTTTACCCAGATCGTTCTGGAAACAGTTGTAGACTTCCCTAAAAACTTTGGAAGTGAAATGGACAGGGCAAAAGGTTTCCACTACCCTTTTCCAAGCATGTTCTCTTTGTTTCTAGCTATTCTCGGCACTTATCACATACCACAGCTCATAGAAACAAGCCAAACACATTCCACACCAATACCAAGCTTATCTCCAAACATACACTACACATTTATCACACTCGCATACACTAAAGCATCAATCATATTTCCATGCATTCACATTACCAAAATCATGTAACAATTCATTCATTAATTCAAAATACACGCATACGATCCATCTCAAACATTAAACATGCATACTAAACAATATGAGAAAAACATCAATGAATCCATCATGAATGCTTAAGAAATTGGACATAAGATGCATACCCTTGGGTTTTCTCTCTCTTTTCGGCTAGAGAGCTCTCGCTCTCTTTTCATTTTATTTGAGAGATCTCTCTCTCTCTTCAAATTTGGGCAACTCCCCTTTTTATTAATATTCTAGAGCTCTCACTCTTTCATTCTTTGGGGCAACTACCCTTTTATCAATAACGAAGAGCGCTCGCTCTTTTAAATAATTTTGGCAACTCCCCTATTTCCCTCTCTTGGGTAACTCCCTTTTTTCATGATTTCTTTCCCCACAAGAACACACAAACATGCTCATTAAATGTCACGATGACACAATTAAATCGAATTATGTTTTTTTAAATTCAACCATTCATCTCAAGTCCAGAGCAATAAAACAAGTCATCTATATTTAACCATACAGATGCAAGATATACCAAGGTAATTGAGTTTTGATGCACTTACCTCGAACTGCAAAGTCGGCACACGGCTCAACTCCAATACAAATCTCGATCAACGTCTCTTTGCTCTTTAGTCGAAAATCACCGGTTACTCTCTTCCTTGAGCCAAGAACCACGAGATCTAGGGTTTTTCAGGTTGGATTTGGTCATTTTAAGCCTTGAATTGAAGGTTTTTAGGGTAGAATGGACAGAGAAGTCAGATGGGTTCTATTAGGGTTTTTGGTTCTCTTTTTCAATGTTCACACATTTTTTGTTTTTAAAATTCGACAGGTTGAAATGGTTTGCCAAACGATTTGCACAAATCATTTGGTTATCTATTTTCAAATGGCTATCCATTTTCAAAACAGTTTGGGGACCGGTTAAGGAAAACCATTCCCTTGACCATTTGGCACTGTAAGTCTACATTTCTACATATTTTATGAAGAAATTTTTGGGGCGTTACAACTCTCTCCCCTTAAGAAATTTCATCCCCAAAATTTTACAGTCCAAGCTCTTAAACACTTATTAAATCATAATTACAAAATGCAAATACGTACCTCAATTGTCATCAAGTGTAACATTCCGAAAATTTTTCGTCTAAAATAACGATAAATAAATGATTTAATGTTAATAAATAATAGTTTAAAAGTAAATAAATATGGTTGATATAAGGTTGATATGAAAATGAACTATAAATATAAAATAAATAAATAAATAAATAAATAAATAAAAATGTATTTTTCCGAAATAAGCCAGTACGCGGAGTAGAACCATAGAACGCGGATTCGTTCCGACCCCGCGTACTCGTGCACCATCCCGCGTAATTTGTTATGCGTCAGAAAAAAATAAATGGAGACATACTTTTGTGCTTTATGGAAAAGTAGATCAAACCTATTATTAAAGGACGTTTTCTGTCCAGAAAATTAGTTGGAAAGGTTCAGAAAGTGAGGTTGGAGAGAGGAGAGCAGATCTGGAGAAAATTCTGGGGATTTTGGAGGAAAATTGTTGGAGAAAAACTCATACAAAGTTAAAGGTAAGATAAGTTTACATTTGGTTGATTTTAAGTTGATTTTGAGTTTTTGGTGAAGTTAAAGGAATAAATAAATTTTTGGAATTTAAGGATTTTGTTGTTGGAGAGTTGAATTAATTCTGGAATAAATTGGGATGATTTTATGCATGATTAGATGGTTGAAAATGATGTGGATATAAGGTTGACCAATAGTTGACAATTGGTTGGATATAAGGTTGACCTATAGTTGACAATTGGTTAATTTTAAGTGGATGTTGATGGATTAAACCCTTCAAGGAAAGATAATAAATTCTGGTATGTTGTAAATTAACATACATGAGATTTGTGAGATTTTTGGGAAGAATTTTGAGGCTGTAGATTGTTGGATTTTACTTGGATAAAAAGGTAAGTGTACTTACACTTATGAAATTGTTGTTTTTCAAGTGTTTTATGCCTAAATTTTACTAAGTATAACTTCTGCAATTATATTAGAGATTGTTATTTTGTGATCCTGTAGAAAGAATGAAGTTAGGATAAATTTTTAGTATTAAAAGATTGAGATTTATATGTTGATATAGAGTTGATTTGAGGGAACATGTGAAGGAATTAAACTGAAACTCGGAAGTCAGGACATTACGCGGTGT
>CANYCX011128378.1:0-11529 GCA_948193385.1 Breynia disticha f. nivosa | reverse complement strand
CTTAACCCGATTTTTAAAGTATTAAAATATTTTACACTCCCCCACCATATTTAATTAAAAATATTACGCGAAAAATTTATTCGCATAATTACCAAAATAATTAATAATTTCATAAAAATTCTTAAAATTGAGGGCGTTACATGTTCTCTCTAAGAAGGATTGCCCATCCTTTAGAGAAGAGAGAGAACGTATGAATAGACTCCCATATGCATCAGTTATAGGATCCATTATGTACACTATGTTATGTACAAGACCAGATGTTGCTCATGCACTGAGTATAACCAGTAGGCTTCAACAAAATCCTAAAGAGATCCACTAGTCTACAATTAAGATAATTCTTAAGTACTTGAGAAGGACTAAAGACTTGTTCTTAGTGTATGGAGGTCAAAAAGAGCTTAGTGTTACAGTTTACACTGATGCTAAAAACCTGACAAGTAAGGATGATTCAAGAGTGCAATTGGGATACACATTCATGTTGAATGGAGGAGCTGTCAGTTGGATGAGCTCTAAGTAGAGCAGAGTGACAGATTCTATGATAAAAGATGAGTACATAGCAGCGTTGAGGTAGGTAAAGAAGCTATTTGGATTAAGAAGTTCATTACAGGAATTGGAGTCGTCCCATCTATCTTAGATCCTTTGGAGCTACAGTCTGATAATAATAATGGGGCTATAGCGCAGGCCAAAGAGCCCTGAAATCACCACAAATCCAAGCACATACTCAAGAAGTTCCATATCATTCGAGAGATCATCAATAGAGGAGATGTAAGATGATCAAGGTTCCAGGTGAAGATAATATTGCAAATCCCTTGACCAAGCAACTGGCAGGTCCAAAGCATGAGCATCATGTTTGGTCTTTTGGTCTTAGGGTTATGTCTAATTGGTACTAGTGCTAGTGGGAGATTGTTAATGTAATCCCTAGCCCGATACATTGTTTATAACTTTTATTATTGAGTAATAAAATTATGAGGCATTATTTTATCACTTCATGTATTGTCCTGTGGTATATGTTTGATAAAATATCCAAGAATGTTAATTAAGCGCTTAAGGTATCAAGGTTGAGGACCTTGATAGTAGAACCTAGAAGTTATGAGACTAACATTCTAAATATCCCTAGTCGCTTATTTCTATGAGAATAAAAATAAATTAAGACTAGTATGTACTTTTTAGGTGTTCATGTTCTACCGTTCACAGATATTTGGGATATCTGGAAAAGTGCATAGGTAGAATGTAGAGCATTGTATTTGGAGAGCAATCACTATTTGCAATGTCAAATATTATCCTTAGACTAAAAATCACTATGTCTCTTGTTGTGATTTTTAGTGTACTTTGACATATGTATAACGTGGTCGTAAAAGGTTGACAAGTATGAGTATGATTTGGTATGCTAAGAATCAAAGCAATGATGGGGTTTTTATTTAAAGGTATTATATTTTGATTAAAGACTTAACAAAGTCCTAATGGGATTAGGATTGTTAAGAGTTTTAATGACTCAAAATCTTCTTTATAAACTCACCTAAAACCCTAGTTTTTCATTAAGATTTGTAATCCCTCAAACACTTCCATATTGTCATAAGTCTTCCACCTAAATTAAGAGTGATTTAGGGGCTTTCTAAGAGAGAGAAAGTGAGATTAAGAGACTGGTCTTTTGGGTGATCATCGTGGTGCTCTTCTTCTCACAAGTACCTCATTCGATTGACAAAACAAGGTGATTCGAATTCTCTATGTCGTAATACACATTTCTGCTAATCCGTGTGTTAGTTTTGTAGAGGAATCACACGTGGGATTCTTCTTTGGTGTCATAAAGTTTGTCTCGAAGTATTTTGAGACAGTAGAAACTTGGTGGTTGCCCATATAGTATACGACCAAGCAAGAAAAGGAGAAAGGAATGTTCTTTTCTTTAAAGATTTGATTTTTATGTCAACTAGTCATCGTATAGGAGTTAATATATGTGTTTCTTGGATTTTGGTGTATATTTTGGCTGAGTCTTGACATGTTCTTGATTGTTTTTCGTTGCCATTAGAGTTAGAACATGTTAGAAAATCCAACAGTTGGTTGCAATACCAAGAGATGTGTATGAGCGTAAGGATATATCCACAACACATAAATTTTGAAGTAGAATCATTGTAGAGTTTCTTTTTCTTTTAATAAAGACTCATTTAAGACACTTTTTTTCTTTTAATAAAGACACATTTAAGACTCTAAAACACTTTTTCATGTTGTAATAATTTTTTTTTTGGCTAGATTTCTGTTGTAATAATTGATGTAGGTTTGTACTACACATGTGGCACCTGTGAAAGCAATGTATTAGGTGTTTAGATTTATTCACTATCAGCATCAGTTTCCAGCATTTAAGAATGTTACACATTAATGTCCAACTAGATTAAACTGGACCTTGGATGTTCGAAGATTAACGAGGATGTTGCTTTGGTTGCTGACTGGGCAACCATGAGTATGGTGAGACATGATGAGTTTGGGAAGTTTACGGGTGTTTCGATGAGGAAGTACCAGGACCACAAAGACCCAAAGTTGTTGGCGGTGATGGTTATTAGAGAGGCCTTTAGCTGGGTTAAAGAGAGGAATCAAATGAATGTTGTTGTTGAGTTGGACTGTGCAATCACAGTGGCAGCTATTGCCAACAATGTTTGCCTTAATTCAATTTTTTGCAATTTTTAAGGATTGTGCGGTTATCCTTACAACTCTCATTAATTCCGAGTTGTGTATGTTAGGCGGACTGCAAGTTCAGTTGGTCATTCTCTTGCTCGAGTGGAAAATTTATTTCCAGATCGCTTTCTATGGGGCCTCCAACCCCCAAAGTGTATTGTGGCTTCTATTGCAGCAATTTTGAGTTTCGATTAATGAATGGCTTTATTGATTTAAAAAATGTTACACATTGAGAATGTCAAGTTTGTTTGTTCATATTTTTTATACAGTTTTTGCCCATAACATTGGTTTTCTTTTATGACAAGAATTTTGTATTAAGAACATCCCAATTGAGTCTGCTAGAGATAATCAAACTAAACTTAGAATTTCATTCTAGGATCAATTCTCTGCATGGTGTTCTTGGATAAAATCAGATGAATTGCTTGTCCAATTCCGTTGTGTTGTTGTTTAAACACATTATAAAGCATATCTGATTTCGAGCAGTGGTATCATACCTTGATTATACTTGATTAATTGTTTTAATTGCCCTAGATTAATTGTTTTTAATTGCCCTAAAATCAATTAGACATAAGAAAAATTGATTCTTTGTTAAAAAGGCCATATTTTTAATGTTGATTGATTTGTGCTTTAACATAAAGATTTGATCTTTGATGTTTTTTTGGTTGATATTAATGTTGTGTTGATTAATGGACATGCCTGTTAATGAGATTCATTAAAAGGTGTTAGAATTGGCATGATCATTAAGATTGGAACCTAATATGTTTTGAATCAGTGTTTTGGTGTATTAATCAACAAAGAAGTTGTTTTTGTTGAATTAAGTGGCTAAAACTTGTTAAAACTTTATTAGGGTTGCATTAGATTCATGGGTTATGGCTTAATTTATGTTTTGATCAAGTTTTACACATAATGAATCTATTTGTTATTGTTTTTATCATTGTTTTAGGTCATTGCCTAAGTACACTAACAACTACACTGTCCATGTAGCCTAAGTTTGTTGTTTATTTTTAAGTTATAATTTTGTTGACTTATTTTCAGTTGATAACAAACGTTAAAAATTAGGAAAATATTTTATGGAAAAATAAATTTCTCCAAACAAACGAAAATTGAGCCTAATTTTGAACACGTTTTCCAAGAAACACCACAAAAGAAGGGTCTAATATATGGTCTCGTATTCAAGCTAAGAGACACAAATCAAATGAAAAAATTAATTTGTAGGAGAGGAAATTCTTTCTTCTAAGTTCTATACGAGCCGATGACAAGACAGGAGAGTTATTTTGGGTTTCTAGTGAACTCTATTTATATTTAATGTAATATTCTAATCTACTTAGAAATATAATTAATATTTTAATAAATATTAGTTATCCTCAAATAAGTATTTCATGTTTTTGATCTCAAGTTATAAGAATCAATTCGATTTTTCTAACATGCTATTATAGTAATAATTGTTAGCAAAAACTGACTTGCTGAGTATTATAACTAATACTAAGGGTGGAAATTCCAACAATCCAAAGGAAAATCAATCGTCCATTAGAGCAACAAAAGACAAATTATATAGGAGACAACTTAGTTTACAAAATATGGGATTGTAATGACCAATTAGCGGGATTTTTCCTTAAAAGTAGTGAAAAAAGGTAATTCTAAGTTTGTTGTGAAAGGAAACATAATTCTTGGTTTATGGTGAATTTGACCAGTCAAGGAGAACGTCCGCGAACACGTGTCTCAGAAGTAGGTATTCTGCTCCACGAGTGCGAGGAATAGCTTAATCCGCTCCATGTGGCTGCTAATTAAAGTATTCCATAGCCACATGGAGCAGAATACCGTATTTCACGCCACGTACGAGTAGAATATCGCCTGTCACCCACGTAGGGTGCAGGCCTGTGGTATTTTGTGCTTGTGTGACAAGGTCAGGTTTCACTAACTTTGAGTGAGCTGTTTTTTTCGTTGCATGCGTCTGAATTGTGCATAAATTGCACTCCCTATATGCATTTTTCCTACACTCTCAAACGATTAATCTCTCCTTTAGTTTCTCCTCTCAAACGCAACTCCTAGCCTTAACTTTCATCTTTACAGTCTCCTTCCATCCACACAGCCTCCTTTCTTCCTTCCTTCATTTTCTTAAAGCTGTAAGTTATTTTAATCTTCCTTTTCATTTCCTTCCTAAGTCAATATAAGTATTTTATACTAAAAATATTATATTTATTGTCTGTGTAATTGTTGAACTATAAGGTAAATAATTTTTTTATTAAATTAATTATATATGTTATTATTAAATAAAATTTGAATGGTCTATATTTTTTATTGCACATAAAGAGCTAGTTTTTTTTACCATAGTTGAGATTGATTCTTTGAGGTATGCATTTATTATGTTTAAATGTAATTTTGAGGTATTTTATGCTTTTTAAAACAAATTTTATAGTATTTTTTTATATATGAAAATATATTTTTATGTGTTATAGTTGGTTAGATTTGTAAATATTTCTTCATTTATAGCGTTATTTTGTTATCATTATTAGTTGGTAATAAATTTTTGAAAACTATAAAATAAATGTATGCATGAGTTTAATATAGCTTAGATATTTATTGCTTTATATCTGTAATGTGTAGCTACATAAAAGAAATTAATTAATATTAAAAAATAAGTTAGATTTAATAAAAGAAAAATACTATGATTTTTTTCATCTAAGTAGTATAAAATTATCATCTAACTATAGAGTGATTATTTTTTAATAGATTGAGCAAATTTCTAAATGGCATCATCTTTAGTGATTCACTACGGAAGGAATATCGTGAATGGACAAGACAGATTTGGGTATGTTTGTGGAATGTGTAGAACCATGGAACTGAATCGAGAGTTGTTGTACTATGGTGTTTTACTGGGATTGTTGGGGACGTAATTGACCTAATCTCGTAGTATATTCAATAGATTCCAGAAATCTAAAGTGGTCTGATGATGGAAGGCTTGTGTTTGGACCAGTGCAAATATACAACGATGTTACTTTGGCTAATATGTATATAAGGATGAGACATTTTCAACATTTGCAATTTGTAGAGTTGTTTGTTGATGTTGATCAGTGTAGGCCTGCACATGGTCATACAAACTTTGAATCTAGAAGTTGTTGTGACTTATTGCGATCATTTGGAGCTTGTTTTATGTTAGAAGAAAATGTCTAGATTGAAGATCAACAAATATCGGAGGAAGATGACGATCAATAGAGGCAAGATTATGGTGAACATGAGGATGATGAATATGAGGAAGAAGAAGATGAGGACGATTATGACAGTGTAGAAGACGACGAGGATGACGATTATGAGGATGACGATGATGAAGAAGAGCATTTTTACAATGACGAATCTGAGGAGGAGAATCTAGCATTGGTGCCCTCTAGTGGGAATGATTTGTTTGATGACTTGGAGAATGAAAGTAGATCACCTAATTATTCAGCGTACCACTCAGTGAACTTAAAAGAAATGACTAATGATATGATAGTTGTATGAAACTTTTGAATGGTGAATTATTCCAGTGTGGGATGGAGTTTAAGATCGCTATGATCTTTAGCCCATGGTATGAAATAAAAATGGTTATCAAGATATATTCCATCCAAAGAAAATGATAATTTCGGTCTGAAGACACTAGACATAATTTTTTCACGGTTAATTGTCATATTAGACAAGGATGTAAGTGGAGATTGCATGTCACAGAGAAGAAGTCTTCTGGTTTCTAGACATAATTGAGTTAAGGAATTTGTACTCTATTTTGATTTCTACGTACGTTTTTGTTCTAATGGAAAAACAACCAACCATTCAAGTAGGCGCACTCAGAAATGATATGGCTCAAAGGTTCGGGCTTGAGCTGTCGTACAAACGTGTTTGAATGGCAAAGCAGAAGACTATTAAACATCATTTTGGTTATTAGGATGAAAAATTCTATGAATTTTGTGCTTTCATTAATGCAGCAACATCATTCAATGTTGAGTCTGTTTGGGACATCGAACATGATGAAGTTATTCAAAAGAACAGACTCGTAATGTTCAAAAGGATGTTTTGTTCATACAAGCCATGCATAAAAATGGATTGGGACGGTCAGCCTAGAATAATGTTTTGTTCCAAATGTGAAAAAACAGTGCATAAAATTCAAAAAGCCATCATAACAAATCATGAATTTTCCTTTCTTTCTTCAAATTATGTACTAATTAATTTAATGTTTTTATGATTGTACTAATTAATTTATAATTGAATATTTTCATGAATATTTTCTCTTATTTTTTATTGAAAAAAATTAATTATTGCATATTCAGTTATGGCTTTCCCCTGAGATTACATTCGTCCCGAACCAATCGACACTTTCATTTTGACGTTGCAATCAAAACATCACATAATAGCAGTTTGGGTTGACATTGACAGAGTATATTTAATAACGATCAGTGTATTTTTTAATTGAATTCATTTATCCACAAACTAATTTTTATTTCATATTATTGGCGGCTTCAGCAACTATTGAATGCAAGCGTAACATATCTATACAAAATGATAATGTTACTCAAATGCATCCTAGAGTTGTCTAAATTTTACGATATACCAACTTTTATAGGTTTAGCGCATATTGGGTTTATTCATCTCGAGCATCACTTGATTACTGCTTTAGTTGAGAGATGGCATTCGGAGACGCTCATGTTTCATATTCCCGAGGGTGAGTGCACGCTTACCCTACAAGATGTTTCCATACAAACAGGCTTATGCATTGATGGGGAACTATTGATCGATCATGTCCCTTATAGATTTTCTGACATATGTCAAAATCTATTAGGTCGTGTTCCACCAGATGGGGCACTTAAAGGCAGTTTACTACGAATTATTTGGTTGATCAACAGAGTAAGAAATAATATATTTTACACAGGCTTATTTATTGAAGTTAATTGGTTGCTACATCTATCCAACCAAGGATACAGGCAGAGTTACCCCACATTTGCTACCATATCTTGCTGTTATTGAGGAGATAGCTTAGTTCAGTTGGGGGTCAGCATGTTTAGCACATTTGTATAAACAGCTGTGCTTGGCATGTTGATTCCCACTGGTGTCACAGATAATGGGACCCTTATTTTTTCTGTAAGTTTGGGCATGGGATAAGTTCCCATTTATTGCTACCTCGATTGCAAACATCAATGTACTGTATGACACACCACTTGTAGGAAGGGAAAATCAACATTTCATATTTTTATTCTAACTATTTAGTTGGCCATTATTTTAGCGTAAAGTTTTTTCAGATGGTACCAAGAAAGAAACATCACTCAAATTCCATCACACACGTTTGTCCATATACGACGTGCCCTATATACAACTTAACAAGATGATTTAAGAATATTTTTTAAAATGATAACCAACATATATTGATGTATATCTATTAACCATTCATTTTCAATTTTCATAGATTATTTGGGAGCCTTACGACAACTACATTCTCAATAACCTCCCTGAATATTGTTTTAATGGTCAAAATATATTGACAGCTTTGATACCTATTATTTGTATCTACATTGTTGAGTGGCACCCAACTAATAGATTCACGAGACAATTTCGTCCAACAAATTCCAAATGATGCAAGAAATATGAAGAAGATTCATGAGGTGGACATACTGTAATGTCCTGGAAATTGTAGGATTTAAAATAAAACAAAAACTATATTTATTCGGATCAAATCGGATCGATTTAGGAAACATTGGGAAAATCAACAGATAGCACGACCATGAACACGCCCCGTGCTCATGTGAGGATGATTAGCACGACCCCGTGCTCAATCTGGGAAATTAGCACGACAACGTGTTGAATTATTTCAGAATGATACCGTGCACGGCAGCACAGGAACTCGTGCTGAGATTTCACGGCACAACTTGTGGCACGACTCTTGCTCGAGACCGTGTTGACTGGGACTGCACTGACTTGCTCGATTCTATTTTCATTTGTTCCAAACAGAACAGAGAAGTAAGCAGCTCAATTCAGAGAAACCCTAGGAAGGATTTTGCAATGTTTTGGATCAAAATAACAGAACTTCTTGTGTGAAATCAATCCCTAGTGTAAAGGTAAGTGCTCTTATGTGTTCTTGGCTTAGTTTCTAAGTTAAACTTATGGATTCATCTTGCTGTTGTATGGGATTGAGTGTTGTTTTGTTGCTGGAAATGTGGTTTGGGATTAATGGATGTTTAAGGAAGGAAATTGAGTTATAAAATGAGTGATTATAACTTGATTACTTGTCTAGGAGGAGCTAGATAATTACGAGCCGAGAAATCTAAACGGTGAGCTAGCAGTGTAGACAGTGCTTAGTTGCACATATTTTGAGGTAAGTGGTTTCGCATTGCACACACTGCCCAACTAGCACGAGGGGATGCAAGGCATGCAACAATTTAGCCTCCTCATGAACCTAATGGGGAAAATGTACAATACCCTCAGGTTCCCTATGTTTAGTCTGGTAAGCGCCATGAATGTAGGCAGCATGTTAATACCAATCCAATGCTACCTCATCTCTCTTTTCATCAGTTTGAAGTATCACCTACCATTGATGATGCAGGTCCATCTTAACGTGCATCATCCTCCTATCATTATTTTACTCCAGACTTTTCGATGGGCATAGGTCCCTACCAGAATGTCCCGCACTGGTAATATAAGTATTTTCATCCAACATTTGGTTGAGCTAGTTCTTCGGCATCACACTCATTCCCAACTTGGTTATCAACACTGTCTACTCAATTTCCAAGTTATATGAGGCCGCCACAACATTTCCAACCATTCAACTCTTCTCATCTACAATCTTTTGACTCTTTTCTTACAACTATGAACACACCTCCTTCATCTGCCAGTCATCAATATCACATTGCCACTCAAGATTTCAAACCAGATTTGCACCAGTCTCTTCGTCAACCAGGGCCAGAACATATTAAAATGGACACTACTCATCATCAACAACGTCATGATACTAATTTTAGAACGGTAGTTTGTAGGTCTCGACGCCACGATGGCATATAGCATTATCCTAAAAATTTGTAAAACACTAATCTTACACAATAATTAATAATTTTAATTCATATCATTTTTTATATATTCAATATTTTATTTTAATTTATTAATAATTTCATATAATTAAATTTATAAATTAAATTATTTGTTATAAAATTTAATTAATTAATTATATATTTATTTTTTTAATTTTGTAAATATTTTATTATTTTTTAAAAAATTAATTTATACAATTATTATCACATTACTTAATTTATTCACATCAATAATTATTTTAAAATCATCTTCTAATCATTTAAATTATTTCTTTAATTATTACCTAATTATTTAATTTTCTTTTTATTTTTTTATTATGAGAAGTGACATTCCAAACCACAAACCTTCGGAATGTCACTTCATAAGTAAAACTACCATAAGTTGGAAAATAAAATTCAAACCACCGTAAAATTGTAATTTTCTCAACTTCCACCATTAATTGGGAATTGATTTTTTTTTTCTTCCTACAGTTGTGGGAAAATGCCCCAAATTATCTAATCAATAATTCTTCAAAGACATCTTTTCATCAATAAGTTAATACTTTATTGGTAATACAGTGATCTTTAATGTCATAAAGTTGAAAACTCCAATAAAAATAATTGAAAAGAAAAGATTATACCAATTTCCTCAATAATTATAAGAAGACAAGCCTAAAACAAATAAGAACTCGTAAGCTTTCTAATTAATTAAAATTTATAGACATATAATAATAATAGAGAGAAAAAGAAACAAGAATCATTTACAGCCCTATATGAAAAGCAATTAATTAGCATGCAATAACTGAAAAGAAAAATTAATATTATAGTTGCCTAAAAGATGAGATTAATTACCTCACCACAGGAGGAAGGGCATAACAACGCCTGTCCTTGCAATATTTGTTAATTTAGCCTTCAATTTCTAGTATGAAAAAGAACGAGTTAATTACTTGGCATACCTCTTTTAGTTTGCACAATTTAAAAAATGTATTTATTTGAATTTGTTTTAAATAAATGCACATATTGAGTTTTTGTTTTGTAAAAATACATATTTAGGGTTTTAAGTTTAAAATTATACCCAAATCATCTTTTTAATAACTTCAAGGGATATTTTCGGAAGTTTATATGTAAATATTTAATGAAATATTCTCTCAATCGTACGTATCTTCACATCCATCTTCTCTATCTCTTCTCCTCTCACACAAAAAATCCCCAAATCTCAATAATCTCTACCTCTCTCGCTTCTGTAATGTTGTCTCTCTTCATCAATTCAAGAATCTCCATATCTATCTCCTCTGACAATGATGGTAAGAACAAAATATTTTCTTTATTCTCAATTTTTTTTTCTGTTTTTAATGTTTTTAATGTTTTTTCAATTTGAATCATTTTGTTCAATTTGTTTTTGAGCGATTTTTAGTTTTTTGACTTGTTTTAGTTTCAAATAGTTATTTGATTGTTGTATTTGCATTTTTCGATTCTTCTATGTAATCTTCATGTTGTTTTGTTCGAATCTGAAGATTTTTTGTTGTTTATGAAGTAGCATGTATATTCTTTTAGCCTGTTTTGTTTAGATTTGGTTCATTTGAACTTTATTTAACTGTTTTTTGTGCTTGTTGGAGATTTTGCTGTTGTTCTTAAGTAATATGTTTATTCTTTGATCTGTTTTGTTCAGATTTAATCCAAATGATCAATATTGAACTTCTGATCAAATTTATACTTATCTGATCAAATTTATACCTTTTTGAACTTTTTTGAACTAATCCTTGCATACTATGAACATTTTTCAACTGTCTTCAACTTTTGTTTCTTTTTTTTGTCTAACTGATCAAATTTATATTTTTTGAACATTATG
>CANYCX011127526.1:0-11986 GCA_948193385.1 Breynia disticha f. nivosa | reverse complement strand
ACATAAAGGTGATAACTAGGTACCATAAAGATCAAATCTTTAATAAAAACATACCTTTCTTGATTTTCTTTCTTAGGCCGTGTGAGTTCTTTGCCAAGAACAGTTAACTACCGTCTCAGAATACTCCGAGACGACCTTTGTGACATCGAAATAGAACCCCAAATCTGATTCCTCTACAACACTAACACACATATTAAACGAAAATGTGTTCTAGCACAAAAGAATAAGAACGATTCACCTTTTTGTCAATCAGATGAGGAAACTGTGAGAGGAAGAGCACCACATTGATCAACCAAATGACCAGCCCCTTAATCTCACTTTCTCTCTCTTAGAAAAACCTTAAATCACTCTCAATTTAGGTGGAAGCTCACGTTTTTGGAGTTGTGTTTGAGGGGACTACTACTCTTGTTAAAAAACTACGTCTTAGTTGTATTTATAGAGAAGAGTTTTGATCCTTTAAGCCTCTTAACAATCCTAATGCCATTAGGACTTTGTTAAGAGTCTATTTAAACCATAATTCCTTTTAAAATATCCCTAAAAAACGTGACTCTATGTGGATAAATTAACAAGATTTATCTTTTAATTTATCCCACATTAATCTTGTCTTAATTTAAGACAAGCATTCTAAATTTTCTCTTTCTTATTTCTTGCATATTTTCCACTTAAGACATCATATTTAATAAATAATCTTTCTCTTAAAATCATGTAAGAAATATTATTTCTCATCCATATTGGGCCCAATTACCGAAATTGGCCCAAATGTCGATCCGACCCAATAGCCGAATTTTGACCTAGGTGAAAAATCGAAAATACCTTTTTATGTTTTCTGTGATCCATGTGCAATCTGTAGGACTATTTAATAAAGGCAATGAGTTTAATAACTCATAAATCCTAGGCGGTCTCTAGTAAGGCACTATGATCACCCTAAATTAAATGGCTGACAAGCGGTGTCAATAGCCCTACTACAATTCAAATAAATCCCTTAACCTCCGATATCTTGTTTAGAATAAGGCATGTCGCTAACACCCTTATTTAATGTTTAATCACTTTTCTTGATATCTATGACAAAATTGATAAGTTCGAATAAATGACTTAATCATTTCATTCGGGTGCGGTCACACTCCTCTCAATCTTGTCTATCAAGCGGCCAGTGATATCTTCTCTCGTTGAGAGGGTCAACCCCTTCTCTTCATTCCTGCTCTTACTTATGATTCATAGCATAGCCATCATACCCATACTTTACAAGCTTTTATGGCCACGTTAGGCGTATGTCAAAGTACACTAAAAATCACAATAAGAGACATAGTGATTTTCACTCTAAGGATAATATTTAGCATTGTAAATAATGATCGATCTCCAAGTACAATGCTCTACATTGCACCTATGCACTTTGCTAGATATCCCAAATATCTGTGACCCGTAGAACATGAGCACCTACAAAGTACATACTAGTCTTAATTCATTTCTATTCCCATAGAAACAGGCGACTAGGGATATTTAAAACGTTAATAACTTCCAGGTTCTACTATCAAGGTCCTCAAACTTGATAGCTCAAGCGCTTAATTAACATTCTTGAATATTTTATCAAACACATACCACAGGTCAATACATGATATGATAAAATAATTCCTCATAATTTTATTAATCAATAATAAAAGTTACAAATAATATATTGAGCTAGGGCTTACACTAACAGTACTTCACCAACAGTAATACCATTTGTTTTTAGTCCAACAACCACACTAAATGCATCTCCATGTAGCAGGTCATTCAAATCTTCTTCAAATAAACCATCAATAAAATTCAGATTATAGATGGAGATTTATATGTAGCAGCATGGTGCAACAAAATTAATTCATTTTTTTAGAAAAATGGATTTGTAAGAAGTGAAAATGAGCTGACTCTTTCTTTAAAGAAGCAAGGATAAACTTATTGTTTATTGGTATGCTTATATGTAGATGACATAATCTACATGGGTTGAAATTTAGCTCTTATTAAAAAGTTTAAATCCAAAATGATGGGTACTTTTGAAATGACATATTTGGACCTGTTGCACTACATCCTTGGATTAGAGATATTTCAATAAGAAGATGAGATGTTTGTCAATTAAAATAAGTATGCTACAGATTTGTTGAAAAAATTAAGATGCTAAATTGTAAGATGATGGTTACTCCAATGGATGTGAATCAAAAGTTTAAGCAAAAGGTTGACAGTAGAGAAGCAAATCAAAAGCAATTCAGAAGCTTAGTTGGTGGATTGATATATTTAACACACATAAGATTAGGCATTTCATTTTCAGTTGGTGTTTGTTAAGATTCATTAGCAATCCATCCAAGAAACATTTTGGAGCTGCAAAATGGGTCTTAAGGTGCATAGTAGGAACATTGAACTAGGGAATTTGATACATTGAAGTAGTAGATTTAAGGCTAATTAGTTTTACTGATAGCGATTGGGCAAGATCATTGGATGATAGAAAAGTATCTCCTGCAATGTATTTGGATTAGGACAAGGTTTCATCACATAGAGATAAAAAACATCAATAACTTTGTCAACAGCTGAAGCAAAGTACATGGCAGCAACTGCAGCTGCTTGTCACTGTATTTGGCTTAGAAGGATGTTGGTTTATAGCAGAAGAAAGAGATGACAATTAAAATCTTACTGTCATTTTTTGGAAAATGGTCTCAAGAACACCAAGAACAAGCAAGAATAGATTTTCAGAATTTTCAATCTGCAGAACTTGAAAAATGAGCAGAGAGCAAATTGGTATGTTGGCTGGTGTTTTTATCATTCACACACAGCAAAAGCAAGTTGCATTTCACCTTATAAACATTGAAGGTTACAATACAAAAGTGATTGAGTGTAAATCACTATTTACTATAGCAACTTTGACAAAATATCCACCTACTTCAATTAATAGCCATTCTCTTTTGGCATGCTAATTGTTTACAATCAATTACATTGACTTGGACATATTCCAGAAACTCACCAAAATCATTACACTATTCAACTTGCATCAAAATGACCAAAATAAAAAACAATGAAACAGTAACTTAAAGTCAGTTTCACCAAAGCAAAGAAACAAACATAATGCTACATGTAATGAACCAAAAAACACTTTTTAGCTTCCTTTGCAGCATTAAAATCAAAAGGCCTTTAACACTCCTCCTTGATTGTAATGCTGCAAACACCAATTATGTCTCTTATGTTTTCAAATTTAGCCTTACACAAAGGCTTTGTGAACAAATATGCCAACTGATCCTCAGACTTGCAATAACTCAGCATCACTACTTTCCTTTGCAAAGCCTCTCAAATGAAATGATACTTGATCATAAAATGCTTTGTCCTTCCATAAAAAATAGGATCTTTTGCAATGGCAATGGCGGACTGATTATCACATCTAATTTCAGTTGCATCTCCTTGCTTAAAGTTTAAATCAGCCAACAATTTTCTGATCCAAATGACATGATTTACAGCTCCATTTGCTGCAATATATTCAACTTCAGTAGTTGATTGAGCAATGGTGCTTTGCTTCTTGCTGCTCCAAGTGAACATGTTTGATCCTAAGGAGAAATAGAACCCAGTTATGCTCTTCATATCTTCCTTTGATCCTCCCCAATCACTGTCCACATATCCATTCAGACTGATTTCTTCTGATCTTTTGTAAAGAATACCATAGTTTGTTGTCCCCTTTACATATCTGAGAACTCTTTTGGCAGCTTGCAGATGTCCCTTTCTTGCGCAACTCATGAATCTTACCAATTTGCTAGTAGCAAACATCAAGTCAGGTCTTGTAGCTATTAGATACAATAGGCAACCAATCAAACTTCTATAATCATGCAAATTTACTAGTTGTGCATGTTGGGATAACTACTCAAATTCTAGTTTGAGTAAAAGTGGGACTAAGTATCCCACATCTGTTAGGAGTGAAAGTGTAAAGGGCCCCTTATAAATAGGCTTTAAACCTTAGTAGTTGAGTATCACAAAACCCTAGTCTAGTTCGTTAGAGAGTTGTGATTAGGCTTTGTTCTTTTGTGAGAGGGAGAGGTTTTTATAGTTTTGTCTGTTCAAAAACTGTAACCATTGTGAGAGGGTTTTACAATTTTGTCCGTCCAAAAATTGTAACTTTTATTTAGTGGAGATCGTGGAGTAGGTCTATTGTTGAGAGACCGAACCACGTTAAAAATTCTTGTGTGTTCTTTATTCTTTCTTTCTCTATTATTATTACTATGGGTGTTCTTGTCAGGTTTGGGTCCTAACAAATGGTATCAGAGTTGAAGGTTTCGTTCATGGGAGGAGAATAGAGAAATAATAGAAGGATGCCGTCTTCGACAAGATTGATGTATGAGATTCCATTATTTGATGAAAGGACAACTTCGGCTTTGGCAGAGCACGATTCAAGATTATTTAGTGCAATAGAGTCTTGATATAGCTTTATTGGAGGAGAAGCCTAGCAGTTTGAAGGATGGAGATTGGGATACAATTCAGAAGAGAGTTGTCAGTACTATCAGGTTAGCACTAGCTCCCCAAATTAAAGTTACTATGTTGAAGGAGACATCTCCTAAAGTTTTGTAGGATAAATTGGAGAGCACTTATGCGTGTAAGTTGTTGGTTAACTGATTGTGTATGAAGATGAATTTGTATCAAATTTGTATGGATGAAAGAGGGAGTAATCACAAGAAGAGCGGTGGCCGTAATGGAAGATCAAAATCTCGACCGAGGACTTGAGCACTGTTGAGTGCTATTATTGTAAGGAGACTGGTCACATGTAATTTAGCTACCCTCAGTTTAAGCAAGACTTGAAGAGTTTACAGAGAATGATGAAGGGTAAGCATAAGAGTGGTGATTCTTTAATGAATGTGGTTAGTGAATATAATGGTGATTTGCTTGTAGCTACTGCAGATGATCTTGTTGAGGATCATGATAGTTGGATTTTAGATTCGGCTGCTAACATTCATATTTGCAGAGATAGAGTTTGTTTTGACACTTTGTAGGAAGGTGGAGATTTTGGTAGCATCACTGTTGGGAGCAATGAAAAGTTGAAGATTGAAGGCAAAGGAAAAATTTGCCTAAGCTCAACAATAGTGTTGTCAAAACACTTACAGATGTGAATTTTGTACCGGGTGCAAGAGCCAACATAATTTATTTAGGTGATTTGGCTTCGAGAGGGTACAAATATGTTGGTGATGGAATTAACTGCAATGTGTTCAAAGGTGATGACTTGATACTGCAAAGGAGGAAGAGATGGAAGAATATTTATTACTTAGATGGGCGTTCCCTGAAGAATGAAAGAAGTAGAAGAAAGAAAAAGAAGACTAACAAGAGAGTTCGATTTTCTGAGAGTGTTGAGATTTGTGAGAATTTGAGTAGAGGGATGAATTGTTAGGATAACTACTCAAATTCAAGTTTGAGTAAGAGTTGGGCTTAGTATCCCATATCGGTTAGAATTCAAAGTGTAAAGGGGTTCTACCCTTATAAATAGGCTTTAGGCTTTAGTAGTTGAGTATCACAAAATCTTAGTCTAATTCATTAGAGAGGTGTAATTAGGCTTTGGTCCTTTATGAGAGGGAGAGGGTTTTCATAGTTTTGTTCATTAAAAAACTGTAACCATTGTGAGAAGGTTTTACAATTTTGTCCGTCCAAAAATTGTAACTTTTATTTAGTAGAGATCGTAGAGTAGGTCTATTGTTGAGAGACCGAACCACGTTAAAAATTCTTGTGTGTTCTTTGTTCTTTCTTTCTATATTATTATTGCTGTGAGTGTTCTTGTTAGGTTTGGGTCCAAACACAAGTTACGGGAGAATAAGAAAAAGGATGCAAAGACATTGGTAATCATCCAGCAAACTGTTCAAGATAGTATTTTCTCAAGAATTATGACAGCGGACAAGTCAAAGGAAGCTTGGAATATTTTGTAAAAGGAGTATCAAGGTGATTCAAAATTTCTTGTAGTGAAACTGCAATCTCTTAGAAGAGATTTTGAAACTTTAATCATGAAAAGCGGAGAATTAGTGGCTAATTTTTTATCGAGAGCAATTGCAGTAATTAGACAAATGCGGTCCTACGGGGAAAAAATTATAGATCAGACCATCGTAGAAAAAGTGCTTAGAAGTTTAACTCCTAAATTTGATCATGTAGTGGCTGTCATTGAAGAATCTAAGGACTTGTTGTCTTTCTCGTTTGATGAATTAATGGGGTCTCTTCAAGCACATGAGACAAGAATCAATCAGTCACTTGAAAGGAATGAAGAAAAGGCATTTCAAGTGAAAGAAGCAGGCAAAAATCTGGTGATTATGAACATTCATCAGGAGGTCGAGGAAGAGGAGGATTCCGTGGAAGAGGTAGAGGTCGCAGAAGAGGTAGAGATGGATATGAAGGACAAAGATAGTTTGATGCAAAATCAAGAACCACCAAGAATGGAGTTCATTGCTACAATTGCAAGGGTTATGGGCACATAAAGGCTGATTGTTGGTTTAAAAATCAACAAATGAATGTCGCAACAGGAGATGGAGAAGAGAGTAAGCTTTTTATGACGCAACTTACCACTAATCATATGTCTAGTAATTTGTGGTTTGTGGATAGTGTCTGCTCTAATCATATGACAGACTTGAAGTCAATTTTCATGATCTTGATGAGAAGCAAAAGCTGACAGTGCAACTTGGCAATGGCAAGGAATTGCAAGTTGAAGGAAAAGGCAAGGTCAGACTTGAAACTATCCATGGCAAGGTGAAGTTCCTGCATAATGTTCAATACATACCAGATTTGGGGTACAATTTATTAAGTGTTGGACAACTTTTGGCTGGTGGATATTCTGTATTATTTGATGATAATATGTGTGTTATCAAGAAAAGAAATCAGGTGCAGAGTTGATTAACATCAAGATGAGCCAAAACAAAATGTTCCCATTAAATGTTTCAAATAGGGGAAATTTTGTTCTTGCTATTAGTGGAAAAAAATGAGTCGCAACTATGGCATTTGAGATATGGTCATCTCAATATGAAAGGTCTACAACTATTGAGAGATAGAGGTATGGTTCTTGGACTACCTAATATTGGCTTTATTAATTTATGTGAAAGTTGTGTTTAAGGAAACAAAGCAGAAAATCATTTCCTGTGGGAAAGACATGGAGAGCTTCAAAAGTTCTTGAATTGATTCACGCTGATTTGTGTGGTCCTATGCAAACCAAGTCATTTGGTGGAAGTCGATATTTTTTTCTATTTATCGACGACTATACCCGTATGAGCTGGGTATATTTTGTGGAGAACAAGTCTGAGACATTTGAGAAGTTCAAGCTCTTCAAAGTCATGGTGGAGAAACAAAGCGGAGTTGATATCAAAACTCTTCGCACTGATAGAGGTGGAGAATTTTTGTCTAATGTTTTTAATCAGTTTTCTGAGAGAATGGAATTAGCAGGGAATTGACAACTTTGTACGCTTCAGAGCAAAATGGCGTTGTAGAACGAAAGAACCGCACTGTTGTAGAGATGGCTAGAAGCATGCTACGTGGAAGAGAACTTCCAAATCCGTTTTGGGTAGAAGCGGTCGCTACAACCGTTTATTTATTAAATGTGTCTCCGATAAAACAGTAATGAACCAAACTCCATTTGAAGCTTGGTATGGCAGAAAACCCACTGTAAGCCACTTAAGAATTTTTTGGTGTATTTCTTATGCGTTGGTGAATTCTCAATTTCGTCAAAAATCAGACGAAAAATCAAAAAAATGTATCTTTATTGGTTACTGAGTCAATCCAAAACATATATATTATATAACCCATTAAGTCGTAAAATTCTTATAAGAAGAGATGTTGTGTTTGACCAAAAAGCAAAGTGGGATTGGAATAAATGTGAAGAAAAGTTACAGGAGCATGTTCCAATGATTATGGAGGAGACTGCAGCAGAGTGAAATGACACTTCTTTGCCATCACCAGCATCAAGTCCAATGACTACATCAAGATCTCCATCAAGTGCAGATAGCTAAGATGAAACACCACCAAGAAGAGTTAGATCTTTAATTGATATATATTCATCTTGTCAATTTGCTCTTGCCATTTCAGATCCTACAAATTTACAAGAAGCAACTGAAAAAGAAGAATGGCAAAGAGTAATGGTGGAGAAACTAACATCAATTGAAAAGAATGAAACATGGGAGTTGGTGGACTTGCCAGAGGGTAAGAATGCAATTGGCTTGAAGTGGATTTTTAAAACAAAAATGGGTGCAGATGGAAGCATACAAAGGTACAAAGTGCGGCTTGTTACAAAAGGTTACGCTCAATAATACGGTGTAGATTTTGATGAAACCTTCTCTCCTGTAGCTCGATTTGAAATGGTGAGAACAGTTATTGCTTTGGCTGCACAATTAAAATGATCAATTTATCAATTTGATGTGAAAACTGCATTCTTAAACAAAAATCTACAAGAAGAAGTTTATGTAACACAACTAGAAGGTTTTTGAAAGAATAGCAGCGAAACAAATGTTTATAAGCTGAAGAAGGCTTTGTACAGTTTAAAGCAGGCTCCTCGGGAGTGGTACAACAAGATTGATGGTTTTTTTTTCTGAAAAATGGGTTCCTGAGAAGTGAGAATGAGCCAACCTTGTATGTGAAAAAACAAGGTAAAAATGATTGCATCATTGTTTGTCTTTATGTTGATGATATCATTTATATAAGTTCTTCTAACTCTCTTTTGGCTAAGTTTAAGTCACAAATGAAGAACAAATTTGAGATGTCAGATATGGGATTATTGAGCTATTTTCTTGGCCTTGAAGTACAACAAAGTGAAGATGGAATTTTTTTCAGTCAAAAGAAATATGTTGCTGATTTGCTCAAGAAATCTGGCATGCTTAATTGTAAGTCAGTAGCTACACCTATGAATGTTAACCAAAAATTTGTGCAAGAAGATGGAGCAAAGCAGATTGATGAAAAAAGATTTCGAAGTCTTGTTGGTGGTTTAATTTATTTAACCCATACAAGTCTAGACATTGCTTTCTCTGTTGGGATAATTTCTAGGTTTATGCAAAAGCCTTCTGCAATTCCTTTTGGAGCAGCGAAGAGGATTCTTTGCTACATTGCTGGTACAAAAGATTATGGAATTTGGTATGCAAAAGCTCAAATTTCAGGCTAGTCGAATTCACGGACAGCGACTGGACGAGTTCTGTCAAAGATAGGAGGAGCATCTCAGCTAATGTTTTTACACTTGGATCTGGAGCAATCAGTTGGAGTTCAAAGAAGAAGGCCACAGTAGCATTATCATCTTCAGAGACAGAGTATATTGCAGCTACTTCAGCAGCTTGTCAAGGTGTTTGGTTGAGGAGAATGTTAGCTGAAATGCAACAAGATCAAATTGGAGCAACTGAAGTGTTCTGCGACAACAAGGCAACAAATTTCATGACCAAGAATTCAGCCTATCACAGCAGAACCAAATATATTGACATCCATTATCATTTCATTCGAGATTTGGTTACAAGGGATGTCATAACATTGAAGTACTGTAACACTGACGAACAACCAGCTGATATCTTGACAAAATCTTTGTCAAAGAAAAAATTTTGCTACTTCAGATCATTACTAGGAGTTACAAACTTTGAATCAAGGAGAGTGTTGAGAATGATTAAAAACCTAGTCTAATTAGTCATGGTGCAGATTTTTAGGAACTAAAAATCTGAGTTGTGTGTGTTTTATGTTGGTGGGTTAGTGCCTAAAAAATCTGAATTTAGTTTAGCATCTTATATTTCTTTTCTGTTCATGTAAGCCTATAAATAGGCAGTGATATTTCTCAATAAAGTGTTGAATCATAGCTCCCTTCTCTACAGCTTTGAGTCTCTAAATCTAACAGAAACAAGGGATTTGGTTTAGCAATACTATACCTTTGTGGAAAATTAATTTGATATAACTGTGAAATGTATTTGATCTAATAATGGATTGGAATTTTCCATGCATCATTTTTACTCATCCAAAGTGATTGAACATCAAACTACTTGCGTCAAAACACCAGAGCAGAACAACATTATGGAACGAAAGCATCAACATTTGCTGAATATTTCTCATTCTCTGATGTTTCAATCAAAATTACCTTCCAAGTTTTGCACTGTCTGTCTCACATATGCCACATACCTTATTAACTTGATTCTTACTCCCATAATATCTAACCACACATCATACTTTCACCTCTATAATACTTATCCTATATACACCCACCTTTGTACATTTGGTAGTTTATGTTATGCCACCACATTTAAACAACACCGCACCAAGTTTGATTCTAGTTCACGTCAATGTGTTTTTATTGGGTTTTCTCTAGGTACGAAAGGGTACAAGCTTTATGATCTACACAATCATCAGATTTTCTTATCTCGACATGTTAATTTTTTTGAAAAAATCGTTCCCTTTTACAAGTCTATCTCTTCTTATACTAATTTTTTTTCTTCATAGTCATAATTATGACTCATCTATGGATCCATTTGATACAACTCTTATTGCCTCTAATTCATCTGCTAGACCACTTCTTGTTCATCTATTCCTCAAGGTGCACAGGTTCCATCTCTGTGAAGATCCACTAGAACTTTTTGCCCTTTTAGATACCTTCAGGATTATGATACTAGTATAAATGCTTCTATTTCTCATTTTGCTGCATTTTTAAAATCCCTCATGCACTACTTATGTCCTTTCATATCATGTTTTGTCACCTAAGTATCATGGTTTTTCTTGTTACTAATAATCATGACTCTCAGTTTTATGAGGAGGCTGTTCAGCATACTTTCTGGCAAGATTCTATGCAGGTTGAGTTAGATGCTCTTGCTCAGAATTATACGTGAGATGTTGTGGATTTACTTCTAGTCTAGTCGAAAACCTGCGCTCGCACAGACCGTGTTATTCTTTTAAAGATATTATGATTTTAATGCAATTTTTATTTAGGGTTATATTAAGTTTTTGTTTTGAGTGATGTAGTGGTAAATGAAACAACAAATATAAGTAAAATTTTAGTTCTTTATTGTAGGAGAATAAAAAGACAATACTAAAATATTAAGACAAAACTGTGCATGAGATTTTCATCCCGAACGACTCTTAAGTGATAAATAAAGAAGAATTCATTTTCTTTTTTTATTACCTTCCTCGTATACGTATATGATTCGCCTATTTCCAGCTTCGTCATGCATGCTTGGGGGATTGGAGTAAAATAGCCAATGTTGAATGCATTTGCTTCTAGTCGAATCACGAATGACAATGAAAGATTTAGTTTGATTTCTGATTACAACATCCCCAATCAGAAAAACACCCAACATATGAATTATGTACAATCAAACTTTTACCTCTGATCAATCTACCGTATTAAAAATAACTATCCATTATCTAAATGATGTTAGAACTACAATGATATCTGAAAGAAAAAAAAAATAGAAATTGACTCTATTTTTGTAAATAAAAATTGTTTATATCATTGTAATATCAAAAATTGTTTATATCCATTACCGCAAAAGCAACAGTAGATTTCACAAAATACCCAAGTCACTACTTTAAAATCTCGCATTGATAAAACATGAGGACTCACAAATAGCGAGTATATTGTAAAAGCCCTTCTTTAAGATAAGCAACACCATACGGTCCATACCAAACTGCAGAAAAACAATAAACGAATTAAGAACAACCACAACATAAAACAATACCATGCCACTGAAACTGTCTAATTCAAGTTAACCCAGCTTCAAGATCAACAATCTAGATTTAAAACAAAGATATCCAAAGGTCTGAAATCTAAATGCAAAATCATCCCAATATAAGATGCAGAGATCTCAGAAATACAATTATAAAAACAAACAACTGTGTACCTCGTTTTATTCGTATATCTGCATCAAAAAATATCATTTCAAATTCTAAGCTTTAGAGAACATGCTGCTTAAATATACTTCCTTTATGTGAATCAAATCATAACCAAAACATCCAAACGCAACCTACAGTAGATATGAACTGATAGGTTAGCATTCTAATTTTGAAAAAAGGA
>CANYCX011127517.1:0-16848 GCA_948193385.1 Breynia disticha f. nivosa | reverse complement strand
TGGGCTCATGGGGAGCATATTTAATAAAGAAAAAGGGCACTTTGTGTGCAACTATGAGGGAGTGGTTATAGAAAGGGTATATCACACGTCGAAAATTTAATTACAAATTATGACCTCTAAGGATATATGAACAACCTACCTTTGGCTCTACGTTTCAGGCTAGACCGTGACCTTTGAGAGCAAAGGAGAAAGGTTAGGGGACTTACAGACCTCTACCTGAAATATTAATCGGGTGGTATATAAACCATGTTACACTGGGCACATGTGGATAAACTCAAAACACCTAAGTGTGTAAGAGTGTGCCATTTATGGGCACTTTGTGTGCAAATTGTGACACTTTGTGTGCAAAATGATATATGGATATCCAAATTATATAGCCACCTACTCCCAGCCAGTAAGGCCCGTTTGCAAACGTCAATCTAAAAGCCAAGTTTGGGCAGAAAACTTAAATTATATGGGATCCTGGGTGAGCATGTTAAGAAGGCATTAACATGAATTAGCATTCATCACAAGACATATGACATGTCCATTATGCATCTTTGTGATGAAGTATTTGTTTATATGATTATGAGATTATGAGATGAATGTGCTTATGTGATTATTTCATGTATAAGTATATTGTGGCATGGATTACAAATGTGGTGTATGATTAGTATCATCATATGTGTTCATGTGTAAGAGAAATTGTGTTATATCTGGTATTATATAGTTGTATGATCAAATGAATTAGTGATACTATGATTTGCTTGATTATGAATGTGCAGATTTTGCAGTTCGATATGGTTGCTATATGTGTAATAGGAGGTGATAACCTTAAAAGATAAATTAAAGCTTGATGGTTATCTTTTGGATGATTGGTTTGAAATGGTGATTACCATGATTCATAATGATTGATTGTTAAATGTAAATTTTGCTTCATTATATAAGTGGAACTTTATGTAAATGTATGAATCATCCATGTTCTCTTTAGATTGGTGGTGATATGATTAACATATGCAACATAATGAAATTTTGAAGATGATATTCTAAGTATATGAAATTGATTTTGATATACTTTGAACTATAAATTGGTTGCTTAATGTATGAAGATTTAAATGATTGAAAAATTGGCTAAGTATAGATGAAAATTTGCCACTTTTTGGGAACCAGGAAACCAACCACGAACGTGGTTGATATCAACCATGAACGTGGTTGGCAATCTGGAATCAAAATTGAAGAAAAGGAAAGCAATCTTGAATGTGATTGATCCAATCACGAAAGTGATGGATTCAATCACGAACGTGATGGATACAATCACGAACGTGATTGAGCTTCTGGCTTCCAAATTAAAGCATAAAACAATCACGAACGTGATTGATTTCAATCACGAATGTGATTGACATCAACCACGAACGAGGTTAACGCTCTGACCACCAATCTTGAAGAAAAATTGTCAATCACGAACGTGGTAGATGCAACCACGAACGTGATGACCATTTTGGAAAATAAAAACCTAGGGTTTTGGTGAGGGTTTGAAGGAACCACGAATGAGGTTCATGGGAACCACGAACATGGTCACTTTTCTGGCCACTTATGAGATGAAATTTAAGGAACCACAAACGTGATTGAATGAATCACGAACGTGATGATCATGCTAAGTTAGGGTTTCAAGGGTTTGGTTAGGGTTTAAGAAATGCATCACGAACGTGGTTCCAATCATCACGAACGTGATGACCCTTCTGATCAACCAAATTTGTGGAAAATGAACCATCACGAACGTGTTACAATGAACCACGAACGTGATGAGCAATCTGCCAACTTTCTTGTTGAATAACTAAGCATCACGAACGTGATTATAAAGGAATCACGAATTTAAGAAATGCATCACGAATGTGATGAATCAGGTGCATCTTTGAAGGCACAAGATGAAGAAACTTTATGAGCTTTGGAAGGGTAAGAAAGATAACATCTCTTATTTTCATCCTTTTGGTTGTAATGTTTACATTCATAACAATGGTAAATATAATTTAGGAAATTTGGATGCTAAATCGGATGTAGGCATTTTTTGGGTTACTCTTTGACTAGCAAGGCCTATAAAGAATATAATAATAGAATAAAAACGGTAAAAGAGAGCATTCATGTATAATTTAATAATGTGCTTCCACCCCTGAGAATGGTAATTATTTTTGATGATGTAGCTACCAAAGAGAGTGAGAATGAAACAAATGGCATTTAAGAAAAGCTTGATATAGTTGAAATCAAGGATGAAGAAAGTGGTGATCTAAGCACCTCAAAAGCATGGAAAAATGTAAAAGATCATCCAATGGATCAAATGATCGATGATGTGAAGGATAAAGTGAGGACAAGGAGGGAACTTAATGATGTTTTGAATAAGTCACCTTTTGTTTCCCTCATTGAGCCCAAGAACATCAAGGAAACACTTGTAGATAAACATTAGGTGATGGCAATACAAGAAGAACTAAACAAATTCAAGAGAAATGAAGTATGAGAATTGGTACCTCTACCAAAAGACAAGACGATTGTATGAGTCAAATGGGTGAGCAAGATTAAGTACGACAAACATGGTGACCCAGTGAAGAACAAGTCTAGAATGATAGCTCAAGGCTTTTACCAAGAAGAAGGACTTGACTATGAAGAGACTTTTGCACCAGTTACTAAACTTGAAGCCATTTGATTATTATGTGCATTTGTGTCTTACAAAGAGATCAAACTCTAACAATTGGACATAACAAGTGCATTTCTAAATGGCTATATTCAAGAGGAAGTGTACGTGAAGCAACCACCCAGTTTTAAAGATCATAAGCATCTGGATCATGTATTCAAGCTAAACAAAGCTCTTTATGGCTTAAAGAAGGTTTCAAGGGCTTGGTATGAAAGGTTAAGTAATTTCCTTCATCAACATGGGTATAATGGAGGTAAAGTAGATAACACTTTTCTTAATAAAAATGTAGATAATGATATGTTGATATGCCAAATTTATGTTGATGATATAGTTTTTGGTGCAACTAATTCCTATTTGTGCATAGTGTTTAGTGATTTGATGCAAGGTGAGTTCGAGATGAGTATGATGGTGGAGCATAAGTTATTCCTTGGACTCCAAATCAAACAACTAAAAATTGGGATTTTCAGTAATCAAAGCAAATACACCAAGGAACTTTTGAAGAAGTTCAATTTGCAAGGATGTAAAAGTTCAAAAACTTCAATGGTGTCAAATCTTAAACTTAAAAAACATAAAGAAGAAGTGGATGTGGATCAAAAGCTCTATAGAGGTATGATCGAATCTCTACTTTACTTAACTGCATCTAGACAAGATATCATGTTTGTTATATGTTTGTTTCTTAGTTTCAGTCATGTCATAAGACATCTCATCTTGTTGATTGCAAAAGGATATTTAGGTACTTGAGTGATACAATTGAACATGGTTTGTGGTTCCGTAAATGTGACAACTTTGACTTGTACGAATATAGTGATTTCATGGTGCGTGTATAATTGATTGGAAAAGCACTAGTGGACTATGTCATTTTCTAGGTTCATCCTTAATTTCTTGGGCAAGTACAAAACAAGTGAGTGTAGTGATCTCCACGGTGGAATTCGAATATGTAGCCGTAGGGAGTGTTTGTGCTCAAGTTCTTTGGATTAAACATCAATTGAATAACTATGGGATTTGTGTGTCACATGTTCCTATCTATTGTGATAATAAAAGTGCAATTAGTTTAAGTAAGAATCCAATTTTGCATAGTAAAACTAAGCACATTGAAATTAGACATCATTTTCTCTGTGACCATTATTTAAAGGTGATATTTGCTTGAAATATGTGTCTACCTTAGATCAATTAGCAGATATTCTAACGAAACCACTTATAGAAGATTTATTTAATGAAATTAAGCTAGGAATTGGTATGTGTGATTTGAATGCCTTGAGTTATTGATACACATTTATTGTAATGCATTGTATACATTCATGAACACTTTGCTACAGCAAAATGGTCCTTTATACACTTCCTTCTTATGCCACTAAATCCACTCCATGTGATACCTAGACAATTCAGCTTTGAATCAATTTCGGTTAAGAAATGCTTCTCTTAGTCGAATAACTAAGTGGATTGGTCAAGTATGACTTTGGTTGATTGATTAGAGTTTTCAATAGAAGAGTTTTTAGGACTCAACAGTAAAATAATTCGAGCAAGATGCTTTTTGATCGAGTAGATTTTTCAATAGAAGAGTTTTGGAACTCAACAGTAACATTGGTCGAGTAATTACTGGTTTGGTCGAGTATGTGCTTTCTTGGTCAAGTAAAATTTTTAATCGGTAAAAATTTTCAAACAGAAGAGTTCTAAGATTCTACAGTACATTTGGTCAAGTAATCTTTGTGTTGGTCAAGTAAGTGAGCCTTTGGTTGAGTGAAGTCCATTTAGTTGAGGTGACTTTTTAAATAGAAGATATATTACAAAAATTGTAGTAGTTTGGTCGAGTAGATACTTTTAGTCAAGTAAACGTCCAATCCAATCGACTAACAGTATTATTAGTCGAGTAAAACTAGTGACAGAATTTAAAAACTCTCGATAGCCACATTCTCTCACAAATCTAATCATCCAAATCCTTTCCTGTCCTTCCCAAACTAGTCGACCACCTCTTCTAAAAATTCTTCCTCTCAACTCAAAATCACTCAAAATGAACCCTAAAATCACAAAACCCATTCCTCTTCCTACTAAAATCACCTAGTTCCCTCACAAAACCTTCTCTAAATCTCTCAAATTTTGCCAAAACCATAATTTTCCAATTTTTTAATTTCCGAAATCTCTCAAATGGCAAGAACAAAAGGGAAACAAATTGCACAAGAGGACAATTCTCCACCTTCTCCACCTCCACAATAAAAAAGAAGAGAAAATCAATTCTAAATTGCTACCATAGGACTTCTTCAAGAGGAGGAACTACTTTGGAACATGTGGTTGTTAATCTGCAATTCCAAAATGAGAAGGAACATGAGTTGTATACCAAGGTACTTATTTTAGAATCTGTTACGCCTTCAATGACATTTCATTGGAAGAATTTGCTTAATTTTGAGTATTAAGATCTGTTTGAGATATTTAGAGCTAAAGGAATTTTTACTGTGGTTGGATTCATGGATGATGTTTATGTAAAGTTAGAGAATTTTATGCCAATTTAGTCATAACTAGAGATGGAAATAATGGCTTCATTGTTAAGATAGAAGTTAAGCAATAAGATATTGAGGTTACAGAATCAAGCTTGTGTGAATGGTTTGATATAAAGAGTGATGGTGTCAGGACTAGTTTTAATATTGACGAGGACTCTAGTGATGAAGAAGAGAGCTCTTTTAAAATATTGAGGAATTTGATACTTGTTGATGTTCCAAATGATATTCAAATAGAGGCAATGGACTTTCCATCCCACTACACATTGTCCATTATACACTGAATCAGACTCTATTTGAAAAAGGCCACCAATAATTATATCAGTGCTCTGCATGTAGAAATTCTGTGGCATCTTGAGCATGGTAGGGAGGTCAATTTCCCTCATATTATGCTTCGAATGATGATCCTTGGGTCTCGTTAGCTCATTGGTGATCTTCAGGCTAAGATAAACAAGAAGCATGGGTTGCCCTTTGGAGCTATTATCACTAAGATTTTGATGAAACATGGCCTAAGATTGGATGAAGAACTTCACTCAGCTTTTCCTCATAATTGGAAGGTCACAAACATGAACATAAAGACCATGAAGCTTGCTAAGACGGTTGAGAAGGTTTGGATATTTGGACCCCATGCTACCTATTTGGGACTCAATTCGATTTTTAACGGTGCTCGCTCCTTTTAGGGGAGTGCACGACATCGACCTAGTTCAGTGAGAAAAAGCAACATTTATTCGGGTGACAGTGAGGAGATTCGTAAACAGCTTGATTAATTTCACAATTAGGTAGGTGCCTTGGAGAGACTCATAGAGAATGTCTCTTTAACTATGGAGAAGATTTAGGATAAACTGACTTGCAGGAATGACGATGATGTGGCTCGTCCATAGTTTTGAAGTGTATCCAAAGGACCAACACTTTATCATCACCATCTATCTATTTAGTTATTTTGTAATGCCCTCGAATTTAATTCCCTAAAATATGAGTAAATCAGGTCCTAATAGTGCTAGGAGAGATAGAGATCCTAAGGGAGTTGAGTTTAAGTGTTACAAAGGTTAAAAATGAAAAATGCACCAAACTGGGGAAGAATAACGTACGTTCACCGTAAATTAACCTACGTTATTCGAGGAAACTGACAGATAACGTAGGTTACCCATGCTAGTAACGTACGTTATTCTGGGAAGAATCCTAGAATAATGTATGTTGACCAACATACGTTAGTCTCTTTAAAACAAACATTATTAGGACCCCTAGACGCGTCATTTATTTTGAGAAACAACACAAAAACGAGCCAAAACACATAAAAAACCCTAAAACACTCTCCCAAAACCCAAAACCATTTCCCTAATGTTCTCAAAACCCCATTCCCTTCTAACCACTCACAAATTTCCATCATCCACCATAAAAACCTTGCCTTTCACCGAATTCACATTCTTGGTTGAGTTTGAAAGAGGACACCCAATTAAGGTAAATCTCCAAATCTTTAAGGTAGGATTAAGAGAATGGGAGTAAATAAGTGGGAGTTAGGACAAACTTTATTGTGGAAAAAGGTATAAAAAAGATAAAACAAAATGGATTAGGGTTAAGAAAGAGAGGGATTTGAAGAATTAAAGGAAATTAAAGGTTAGGTGATAATATTTATCCTAAATTATTAATATGTTAAATTATTTTAACTATATTATAGGAATCAGTGCTGCAGAGGAGGTAAGTGTATGGCCCGCCACCTACTTATCTATATCTAGTCTATCCATGGTTATGTAGGTTGGCCTAAAATGCATAATTATGTATGGTAAAATGAAGCCAAACCTTGAGTATCTTTGTTTTGTTATATGTGGCATGTATGGTGAGTGACATGGGTACTTATTTGTGGAACATTGCAAAATGTGCAGCTTGCTGATTTGATGATTGAAGCGTAGTTGATCTACTTTTAATTCGATGAAATAAGTGCAATGATATGAGCTATTGTGTATGCATGTGACTATTTTAATAATGAATGCTTTATAGGATTGAAATGAGAAAAGATATTGTGGTATTCATACATACTCTTGAAATCTGTGATAGAGGCATACATGCATGTTAGTTTAGATAGGAACATGGAATGGAAAGGCCACACAATGTTTTATTTATAATGTAGTACGAAATGTGTAGGCCGACCCTTTGTTGTAAAACTTAGATAGAAATATCAATGTGAAACTGAGTAATTTTAAGCACATATGCTATGGATTAGAGAGCATCATATGAGACTGAGTAATTCTAAGTGCATCGACACTCTATTGATCAATTTACATAACAATGGCAGTGTAAGACTGAGTAATTCTAAGCACATGTGCTATGGTAGGAGGGATTCATGTGAGACAGAGTAATTTTAAGCACATTGGGACCCATTTGCATAGTGACGAATGAAAATGGTAATACGAGACTGAGTAATTCTTATTACATTTACCATGAATGATAAGGTGTCACGTGAGACTGAGTAATTATAATCACATCGACATCGGTTGATCAATGATGGAAGGAGGGGAATTGTGGGAATGAGTAATTCTAAACACATATGCCCCGAATAAAAAATGTCATACGAGACTAAGTAATTCTAAGCTTATGGACACCTGTTGAACAACCAGGGCAAAGAGAGAAAGGTTCCTCTAAGTGTGAGAAAGCATAACATTGGGAAAAGATGAAAGTGGCATGCCATTGACATGATGCATGTGCATAGATCATATTGTGCATATGTTTTCATAGGATGAATGAACTTCAGTGCATTGTATTCATGTGTGCATATAAGGTATGATTGTGAGGTAATTATGATTGTGTTTTAAGAAGTATGTGAAAATAGGGAAGAATAATGCTTGCATGTGTTGATCTTATTATGTTTGATGTATTGTTTTCAATGTGTGTGAGTAGGTGGAAGTATGTGATTAATTTGCATGGAATGTACTTGGTTTGATGTTTGTTGCGGTGCAAAATCGTTAAGTGTTTGGTGTGAATTGAATGTGTCAATTTTGAAGTCTGCAACTCAATAATGTACTTTATGGATGCTCTTAACATACATTACTCAATGCTGGTTTTCCTGGAATTGGCTCAAAAAATAACGTATGTTAGGCCTTTTTTAATGTACGTTATCTGTGCCCACAAAGCTATTTTACTTAAAAAACCTTACTCTAAATCATATTAAAGTTAGTGAATGATCCAAGCTAAGTTAGAGACTTAACAGTGACCATTCATGAACTAAATAACACTACAAAAAATGGATTAACCACCCCAAATAACGTATCCTAGGGTTTAGGAAAATCGAGTAGAATGCTCTATGAATGAAGAACGATAACCTAACCAGTAAGATAGGACATAAAATGAATGAACGAGTGTATTAGACTTTATATGGCTAGGTAAGTAACAAGAAGGATATACACTTACTTAGTTGTGTACTCAGGTTTTTTGTGGTTGTGTTTATGTGTACAGACTAGGGATGCTGCTGCATAGATTGCTTACTCTCTACACTATTTTTGTAGATTCTTAGGGACTATCGCTGCGAGGTCACAGAATTCATCAACATTTAGATTTTCTTGAAAATTATTTTGTAAACATGTTACCTCTTCTTGTTGTTTGATACCCACAGTGTAGGGCTTTTCCCCAAACTACTATGTTTTGGTTATATTTTATAAAGCAATGATTTTATGATTTTTCTTTAATTTCCATTTCCATTGACGCTCGAGTTTTTTATGCAAGCTAGTGCCCACATATAGTTTTAAGTTGAGAATCATTGTGTTTCAAAAGGAAAAAAAATATGGCAAGGAAAATGATAAATAAACTAATAGTTAAGGAAATGGGTTTTGAAATTTGAGTGTCATATGCTTTTTATGTTTTATGTGTCTGAGTCTTGATTTATGCTCATCTTGATGACACTTGCTACTAAATCATTTTGTGTGCTTGTTGGATGTTTTTTATGAATTTGCTTATTTGTGTTAATGAGTTCTTTATTACATCTTATCTTTGTTTTTTATGAATGAAAAGAAGGGGAGAAAGAGTTCTAGGATGCATATATTAGGGGCAGTTTTATATATTATTGTTTGAGCTAACACAATAGACAAGGTTCATCCTTGATCTTAATTTTCATGTTTCATATGGTCTTTTAAGCAATGTTTATCAATTTCACATTTGTTTTGTCATTATTAAAAAGAGGGAGATTATTGGACCTAAGGCGACAAACAATGTATTCCCTCTATGTTTTGATAATGAGCTAAAACTATGAATTTGATAAACATTGGTTAAAAGTGTTAAAGAATGTTAGAGGTTGAAGAATGATGAAGAGAATCTAAGTAATGATTCAAAGTGGCTCCTAGACATGTTTTTAGTTGACCAAAGTTTATTTTAGTCGACCAAAATTGACTATGACAACTAAAAACAGTTCTAGAATCATTTTTACTTGAGCAGAGTCATTCTAGTTGACCAGAAGGTTTTTAGTAGACCAATAAGGTTGTTAGTTGACTATATGAACCGAGATGTTGTGCTGTAACAGATAGTTGCTAGGAAAAACTATTTTTGTCGACCAAAGAGATTCTAGTTGACCAATATTGACACTTATCTCAAGAAGCAATTATGGACTAAGTATAGGGCAGCTTAACGATTACGAATTTCAAATTTGAACATAGAGAAGTTGCCAGAGATAAATTAATCGACCAAGAATAATTTTAGTCGACCAATGAGGATGTCAGTCGACTAAGTGGATAGGTGAAAAAGGCATTTCAGTTTTGAACTTTTGCTACTTGACCAGAAATAAATCAGTCGACCAAGTCTGATGTTAGATGACCAAATGTGAAGTTAGTCGAGTAACCTTGTAAAGGACAAATTGAATTGTGCTATAGAACTTTTGATATTTGAGTAAAAGGAACTTAGTCGATCAGTTTGAAAAATGTCAGTCGACTTATATTTAGTAAACCAAGATGGTGTCTATAGTAACTATTCACTTTCATAAAGCCAACCATTTGAAAGAAAAATTACGCATAATATCCATATTTTGATAAGAGCATATAATAGCCCTCCCAAGATAAAGAGAGAGACAAGACACTTCATTTCAAAAAGCTTCAAAGATCATTCAAAATATTTTTAAGTGTTTTCTCTTATTGTGTCCTATTTGTGCAGTAGAATAGCTGTTCTTGTTCATCCTTTCATCTTTTCACAACTTTGTACTAAATAGCGAGTGTGCTAGAATAGTTTTTTTGTCATTGTAATGTAGAACTTGAGTCGTAAATCGAGTTATGAGTGTAAGGTTGCTTGAGCCAAAATTTAAGTGTGCATGAAGTTCTCACTAAGCTTGAAAGTGAGGGAATGGAGAAGAGTTTGCCAAAATCCTAAGTGGGAGCTTAGGTAGTGGACGTAGGTGTTAGTACCGAACCATTTTACATCATGTGTTCTTTTGTCTTTTTTTATTTTTTGTAAAAAGATTTAAACTTAGTTCTAGCTCTATTCAACCCACTTTTAGAGCTAGCAGTGGTTTTACATTTTTTATGGTTTGCTAAAATGATTGAGTTTTCCAAAAGCTATGGAAGTGATGAAATAGGTACATGAAGGAGTTTGCAGGGAACACCAAGCTAGGAAAAATATGGGATGGTTTATTAGAAGGCATGTGTATCATTGGCCCCAAATTCTAAACAATTTTATGGAATATGCCAAGTGGTGCAAGCAATGTCAACAACATGGAAAGATCAAAGGGTATTTACTAAAATTGTCTCACATCGTCAAACCATGGCCATTTCGGGGATGGACAATGGATCTCATTGGCAAGATACATTTGACTTTGTCTTAGGTTCTTTCATTATAGTGCCCACTAACTTCTTCGCCAAGTGGGTAGAGGCTCTGCCAATGAAGAAAGGAGAACAAGTGGATGTTATTCAGTTCATTAAGGAAAATATAATACACAGTTTGGGGATTCCTCAGTTTATTACAACTGACCAAGGAACAATGTTTACTAGAGAAGCAGTTAAGGCTTTCACCGAAGACTATGGCATCAAAATCATCACATCGACACCATATTATGCACAAGCCAATGGACAGACCAAAGCTTTTAATAAGATAATCATAGGAATTCTGCAAAAAATGATGGAAGACAACCTAAGAGAATGACATACCTTGTTATCAAAAACTTTGTGTGCTTATCGTATCAAAAAGATGCTACAGGCACAAGTTCGTTTAGCTTAACTTACAAAAACGACCTCGTGCTTCCAAATAGAGGTTGTGGTGCCATAGCTAGATTGACAAAATAACCTCACTCTGGATGAGTTTTCACATTCTATGGTCATGAGCTTGAGGATCTTGATAAAGGAAGGTTAGAAGTTTTGAATAAAATAATCCTACAAAAGAAGAAGGTATCTAAGGCTTATAATAAACGGGTACAAGCAAAGACCTTTGAGAAGCAAGAATTGGTATGGAAGTTGGTGTTGGTTGTGGGCACAAAGGATCGAGCCTATGACAAGTGGTCTGCTAATCAAAAAAGCCCTTTTAGGATTGAAGAACACTTTCTGGAAACGTGTACTAGCTAGAAAGTTTATAAGGGGAAGCTCACTCCAAGTTTATCAATGGTAAGTACCATAAAAGTATTTCCCCACTATGTGGGAAAACCACAATATAGAACCTGGTGTATTGTGAAGGTTTTCAAAATAAGGTGGGCCTCTGGCCACCACAGTCATTTAAATAAATTCAATAAAGAAATAGTGTTCTGGTCATTTCAGTAAAACAATTAATTTTTGAAAACAAATGTAAGCTTATAGCCATAATAGTTTTTTAAGCAACCCGTGATAAGACAAAAAAGTTTTGATAAAATAGGCCTATGGACATTTCAACTGTCCTAAGACTATAGCAAATTGGCCTCTAGCCATTTTAAGTACGTAAAGAAATATCATTAACAAGATAGACTTTTGGTCACCACAAATGTCTAGATAAATCACAATAAGAAGGAATAGGCCTCTAGCCATTTCAAATCACTAAACGCATGCATACAAAATAAGCCTCTAACCACTCTAAACATATATGAGAAATATGCCTCTGGCCATTTCAACCATCTCAGCACCTGTAATAAAGTTGGCCTCTAGCTAGTCCAAACATTTTAACAAACAATAACAAAGGAAAATAGGCCAATGGCAACTGCAACCATATATTAGACTATTATAGATAATTTTAGCGAAGGCCAACAAATCTATGCAAAGTGTATGAACAAAATGGGGTGTGCCAACACCAATAACATCCAAAGTTGGCCTATGGCCACTACCTACTCATAACAACCTGCAACACAAATAGGCAAGTCTGAAATGTACAAGTTATCCAAATAGACGGGTCATAGAAAGGGCTGAAATGCGGCTTGAGCCTCTTCTCCCCACTGGAGGTAATAGCCCTACAAAATGTCCTCTAACTCCTACAACTGGGTCTAGAAAGAAGAAATGTTGGGAAGTTCTCGTAAATACTGGCTTTTTTATGCCGTCATAGATCGTTCTTCATTTAGGCACTGATGCAGAATACCAAGGGCTTTTCCTACGGTAATTCCATTTTTGCAATCTTTATCTCCAGTGCACGGGTCTCCTGCTCTACTGCTCAATAGAGGCAAGTTGTGCATCAATGGTAGCACACTATTCCTAGAATTAGAACTTAAGGCTTTGAGATTTTTATGCTGAGTCTTGTAGGCAGTGCTCAAGCCCTGGAATTTATCCATCTTTTGTGACGCCAAAATCCGTAAGACTCATTTTGAATAAACCTTGAAAATTCGCACTATTATTTTTTTCTTTTTAAAAAATAAGTCTAGGAGAGAGAAAATGGAACATAGTTTTTCCCAAAACATCAAATACAAACCAGAGTGGATCAATACATCAATATGCTTCAAAATGCGGAAGCAAATAGAAAACGTTTTACATGCCATGTTTGGAAACCTCAGAAATGTCGTAATTGTACAGGCACATAAAACAAACATAACCAAAACCCTAGGAGCTCAACCTTCAAGAAGTATCGCACCGTTGGCCTTACCGAAAAGTCGTCCCGTCCCTGATACTTGTCACTCTACACACATATACACAACAAAATAAGGGTGAGTATATATAAATACTCAGTAAGTGAATCCTTATAGTTGTTATGCTGAATTCACCTGCGGCCTAACACGGCCTAGCCTCCACAAAATTATAATTATATCCAAATCATAATCATCAATTCTCACATAATATATCAATTAGCCTATCACAGCAAACAACATTTCGATCATTTTGCAAGATCCTTTATACAACATCCGTTTATAACCACATCCATAAATCTACCATACAAATAACATAAACATAATCAAATCATCTTAAACTATTATCTCACTTTAGATAATCATTAGCACATTATTTAGGCTAAAACTAGGTTTCAGGACTAAAATAACGTAAGTTTATCAATCCTTAACGTACGTTATTCATCAGCCATTTTCCAGAATTTCTGCCAAGAATAACGTATGCCAACATTTCCTTTAACATACATTAATATTAAATAACTTAGGTTACATTGCTCCAGTAACATACGTTATTTTTCTCCAGGGGCATTTTGCCCACATTCGAACCAATCCAAGACTTACACAATTCATACCATCTCGAAGCATTTCAAAACAACCTTATTAGGTTCTTAATCATTCATTTTATACATCTTTAAGTCACTCATAAGATCCTTAATTCATCACTCAAAACATAACACAATTGTACACTTAATCATCATGCATTCATCAATTCTTTCTGTTATCATTTTCACTCACTTACTATCAATTCACAACCAAAACACAACACATAGCCTTTTAGGCATTATCACATAATTGCACAACCTTTCAATCAAACCTATAATAATTCATTTAACTTATGCTAATATTCTACGCATCATTCACATTCAATTATCTCGACGAATATAACTCCTCACAGTTTAAGCATACCCAAAATAACATCATTTTCATTCAAGCACTTAGGCAACATGTTACGATCGAATTCCAAACAAATCAATAAAACAACACATCCCATAATACAAACACATTCAATGAAACTAATACAAGGTCACAAATCATCCAATCACAAGTATTCCGACCATAGTTCACAATAATACAACCTCACTTCACCATATAACATGCAAGCATAGATTAGCTAGACTATACTAACATCCATAGCAACACATATGATTCAATCACATTCTAAGCACATTAGAAATAACACCATGTTCATCGATGCTAATGATGAATGAATGCATTAGTGACAATGCTAATGCAAAACACGCAATGCATGCCCCGGGGACTCAATTCATTTAGCGTGCACGTGAGAGATTTAACTCTCATAGTTGGCAATACCCCTATTTTTGAGCTCTTGCTCGATTGGCAATACTCCTTATTTGAGCTTTCGCTCGACTGGCAATACCCTTTATTTGAGCTTTCGCTCGACTGGCAATACCCCTTATTTGAGCTTTTGCTCAATTGGCAATACCCCTTATTTGAGCTTTTGCTCGATTGGTAATACCCCTTATTGGAGCTTTCGCTCGATTGGCAATACCCCTTAATTGAGCTTTTGCTTTATTGGCAATGCCCCTTCTATATCACATGTGAGCTTTAATCTGCCTTTCTCAATGTATGAACATACACGTGCACATGTCAGCACAATAATGATATGTATGAATGCAACTCCATGCATTTCATCTCAACTTTCTCAATAAAATATGCACGAGAATGTTCCACAATCATGCATATCACCATGCAAGAAATCATGCTCAATACAGGCAAACTCGGTATAAACCAATATACACTTATGTAACTCAAAGATAGTTCATCACTATTATCAACAAGGAACATTCTATCGTGAACATGGATGCTTAACCCAATTCATTATATCATTCGTAAATGCGAACTTGTGGCCAAAACATTCACAACATATCATATCGCAAAGCAAACATTTGTAACCCATCTCACACATCATTCTCAATTACATATCATATATACCATACATGGCCAACTCATGGCCCAAGCCATCACTATGAGAATAAAGCACCACTTATAGCATACACACGTACATTCAACATCATTCCATGTAAGTTTCATACTTATTTCGTACAACCTAAACAGGCACACCTTTCCATAGCAATTCATCTTGTTCAAGCCAAACCACAAATCATTACTTAACACGTCATATAAGTTACTTATGAATCAACTTCATATTTTTCCATACAATTTATCAAAATTGCATTCAATCATCCTTTAAGCAAATCTCACCACAATGATTAAACCATCAAGTTTGCATTCTTAGAACACTTTATTATGATCATTCAGCATTCCCAATCATCAAAGAAGACATTCATAACCTGAACTTAATCATACAAAACAAACATTTCGTAGTAAGCGTCAAAGAACACTTACTTCGCGTTCCCGCGGACTCGAATCAGCACATATCCCCGATTCGGGTTCTATTTATCGTCTCTTATACAAAATGGAACACATTTCATGTTATAATCATCATTCTACACTTAACTCCTCAGTTACCTAACCATTTTCTCAAAATCCCAAAATTCTCCCATAAACTCTAATTCCTTAAATCTCATCAAATCTTGTGTTTTTCTGTTAATAGTTTATGGAATCCTAACCTAATATGAAAACCCAAAAAAACCCTACCAAATGCACATGATTTCACTCAGATTTCAGCCTTAAATCAAAATCTTACCTTTCCTCAAAACCCTAGCCAAGAGGAAATCAGATGAATGGATTGATATGTTGTTTGTTTGCTGAAATCCACGGGTTGGTAGGTTTATCTGGTGTTTAGGGAGGCTTGGGAATGTGTTTTGAATTTGGGAGAATGTTTGGGAGGGTTGTGGGATGTTTTTGGCCCGGAATGAAGTGTTTCCAGCCTTTTAATGACATGTTCGGGCCCCCGATAACATAGGTTTATTTTAAAATCAACGTACGTTAGTAAAAAATGAAATTCCAGGCAAGCAAAAAAAATAACGTATGTTATTCTTAGGATAAACATACTTTATTCATGTTCCATGAAGAATAACGTATGTTTATGCACCAGTAAGCATACATTATTTTTGGTTTTTTAGCACCACTTTGCGGTTTCGTCTCTCTTTCAATTCCTAGCCTATATATCCTTATGTATGCATACTTGCAACTTATTTTAAACATCATCCCAACTTAATTAAACATTTCTAACATCAATTAACATGAATTAACCTCCCCATTTCATAATCATTATTTCAATTTAAAAATGGATGAATTTCTGGCGCGTTACAGTGATTATGGCAAAATGTGCCATGAAAATGAAATATTGTGACATAATTGATATTATGAAAGAAATGTGTATCATATGGGTAAATCGATGGTTATTGAGTGTCATGAGGACAATGTCCTTTGTGTGGTATGAAAAATAGAAATGGTGATTTGTATAATTAGTTGTGTTGGCTATTTGAAAATAAGGGTATGGTGTGTGACCCAATGCTTGTAAATGAACTATTATTAGATAAATAATAATGAGATAATGTTGAGGTGTGAGTATGTTATACATGTGGTGACGTGTAGGAATCTAGTAGATTCCTTATGAATGCATAAATTAAGTGAAATGATAAATTTACTGACCTTGATAAAAAGGGAAAGATGAAAGTAAAACTATTTAATGAAATGCCTAGCGTGAGTTTGATCAAAGACCAATGACTGCGATGTGTGATTTCGTATGGAATGGG